>PVIU01026190.1:0-22433 GCA_004026605.1 Ondatra zibethicus | reverse complement strand
AGGTAACTCTTACAAAGGAATTTAGGTGGGGGCTTGCTTACAGTTTCAGAGCTTTTGTCCATTCTCATCATGGCAGGAGCACGGCAGGAGGCAAACATGGTGCTGGAGAGATAGCCGAGAGCTTTATATCCTGATCTGCTGGCAGAAGGTAGAGAAAGAGACACTCGGCCTGCCATGAGCTTTTGAAACCTCAGAGCCCACACCCATCAGCACACCTCCAAGAAGACCACACCTCTGAGCCTTCCCAGAGAGCTCCACTAACTGGGGGCCAAGCATTCAAAGCCTATAGGGGCTATTCTCATTCAAACCACCACAATATGCATATACAAAATCTTTAGTAAGAGGCTTATTATAAGGTACTGGCTCATGTAATTGTGTAAGCTGAGGACAACCACAGCCTTCTGTCTGTAAGCTAGAGATCCAGGCAAGCCAGTGATGCAGTCTGGATGCCCAAGAGCTGTATTGCTGATGGTGCATTCTAGGCCAGATCTGAAGATCAGTGTCTCAGCTCAGAAGCCAGGCAGAGGGCAAATTTGACCTTCTCCACTTCTCTTCTATTCAGATTCTCTGGAGCAGGGAGATCAATGAATGGTGGATGAAGCTCACCCACATTCTGGAGAATTACTCATTCTGCTTGGGCCCTTCATTCAAATGCTGTATATTCTGGAAATAGTTCCAAAGATAGATCCAGAAACAGTGCTTAACCAGATGTCCGGGCATTCTGTGGCTCATCGAGTTGGCACAAATTGAACTACTGGCAGAATTCGGGGTGAGTTTAGCAGTGGTGGGGCTGGGAAGAGGGAGGAGCTGGGTATGAAGAAATTTAGGCACTATCTTAAAAAAATCTCTCTCTTTCTCAGTGTGTGTGTGTGTGTGTGTGTGTGTGTGTGTGTGTGTGAGAGAGAGAGAGAGAGAGAGAGAGAGTGTATAGGGTATACATGCACCACAGTATGCGTCTGGAGGCCAGAGAACAAGTTGCTAGAGAAAACTCCATCCACTAAGTGGGTCATCAGGTCATCAGGCCTAGCAGAAAATGCCTTTGCTTGTAGAGCCACCTCCCTGGCCCTGTAAACAGAGATTGTGTTTCCTGGCTACCCAGACCTGAATAATCACATAGAAACTATATTAGTTACCACACTATTTAGCCAATGGCTCAGGCGTATTTATGGCTAGCTCTTACATCTTAGTGTAACCCATTTCTATTAATCTATGTATCGCCACGAGGCTGTGGTTTACTGGTAATGTTCTGGCATCTTTCCCCCTGGGTGGCTACATGGCATCCCCTTAACTCTGCCTACTCTCTATCTCTGTTCAGATTTCCTGCTTGGTTTTACTCTGCTAAGACATTGGCCAAAACAGCTTTATTCATCAACCAATAAATGCAACACATATACAGAAGGACATCCCATATCACTTAGGTCTGCTCTTAAGCTATGCCCACCCCCTTTAGTTGTGCATTGTCATGAAAGAAGTATCAACTTAGTATTACTGCTGTCAGAAATTTGCTAATGCCAATGAAAATCATTGGCCACACCCCTTATGGGTCCTCTCTACTTCTTGTTTCAGGGACCCCCCTGCCACACCTCACCACCACCTTTTTCCTACAGAATCCCTGAAGGGTACATCAGGTATATCAGTGAGGTAATGCTCCTTTACCTCTAAGCTTATTGTCCCATTGTACCAAGCACTATGCATTCCTTCCTGGGCCAATTCCTTGTTCCACAAATATCTATCCTCTAGGACATGGTCACAAACTAGAGGGGAAAGGCCCAGATTTCCACTCATACGTATGTTGTATTTGGCCTGCTCAGTATTTAAATATCTACATCTGAATATCTACAGTCATGTACCACACAGTGACATTTCAATCAATGTCAACCCGCATCTGCAGGTGGTGTTCCATACATTATAATGAAGCTAAAAAATTCCTATTGCCATCTTTGAGAAAGTGTATGTTCTGATATTTGCATAGTGATGGAATTGCCTGATGATAAATTTAATAGATCATATCTCATAAAGCAGTTCATGTGTACATGTGCATGTGCGTGTGTGTGTGTGTGTGTGTGTGTGTCTAGACACTTAAATTTAGCAAGTGGCTTGAAGAAGAGGCCAGTTCCTCTGGTCTTTCCATTTCCTGAAGCTTGTGGTTATCTTATCCAGATCTACTTTGCTCTCTTTCCCTTTGTGCTCAACAGCTCCAGATGTTTGAAAGGTCAGGTCTCACTTGAAGGAACCGTGGGGATCTGGTCCACTGAGAGGAGACAGCTGAACCACACAGGGTGCTGGCTTCCTGCCCATCTTCCTCATCCTTGCAGGTTGTATTTCTCTAGAGAGAAATGATTGACTTCTTGTAGAAGATCTTCCAAAAACCAACTCACTTATCCCCCAACAGAAATCAATCACCCATAATTAACTTGTACTATATATAAAATCACCAGTTCAACTTCTCTTTGTCCTGTAATGATGCCAACCTTGCACAATCCAGCCTAGGAATGTGATCCTGGCTTAGTCATTAGGAAAACAATGATTGTCAGCTTTGCTTACAAGGTAGAATAAACTTAGAATTTGAAAAAAAATCCTTCTAGGATCTGACCCATGATAATTAAATTCCAATCTTTGAGTATCGGGGCAGGTGAAAAGATATTTCCACTGTCTATGTAGCCTGCTGGATAATTGCAGCTCTAGAATATTCCAGAGGGTCCAAAAGAGAGGCTCAAAGAGCATTTGCTGGACCATATTACTGCTAATGGTATGTGCTTCCTGGTTTTGAAGAAGTATGAAGAACCTAGAATGTTCATGTAACTGCAATTACTTCATGCAGTAAATTGACTTCATAAAAATCAAAGCGTTTAGATGGGGCATTGTGGTTTACACTTTTAGCCCCAGCAGGCAGAGTCAAGTGGTTCTCTGTGAGTTTGAGTCCAGCCTGGTCTACAGAGTGAGTTCCAGGACAGCCTGGGGCTACAGAGTGAGATGTTTCAAAAGAACGAGCTTCTTTGCTTCCTCTACATGGACATTAAATGAAATACTCAGGGTATGTGGCACCGTCTCGGCCAATTACAAAGTCGCTGCCCATCACCTTGAGAACTGGTGATGAGGATTTGTAGAATTATCTCTGCTCAGGCCGCAGAAGAGCCACATGCGGCACTAGAGAGAGCAAACTGGAATGGGTGCAGAGATGTGGCTCTGGACACTTACTGAGGAGTGCACACCACAACATAGTATGCAACTTGGTCATTAAACTGCTGTTGCTCCACAGGGCAGTGAAGGGAGTCACAGCTGTGACAGCTGCGGTCCTCTGTGTTCTATTAACCAAAGGCTTTCACTCTCTTATTATTGGTTTTCTTTTTTTTCTTTTGCTTCAATGTGCATATTTTTAAAAATAGAGCTAAATAGATTTTACAGTGAGAGAAAATGGTCCTTACTATCTTGGGAGTGATGATAATATGTAAAAATCCGGGTCTAATCATGTTGACTCAACTCTGTAAATACACTAAAAGGCAGGGAATCATGTGCTTTAAACGTACATCTCAATAACGCGGCTCTTTAAAAAGTATTACAAGGGTAGAAAAAAATAACTGTAAGATTTCTACCCCATTCACAACACGGGGCCTGCATGTCTCAGCAAGACGCTGCCTTTGCGTGTGTGGGTAGCACAGGATGCTGCCCTGGGACGTGAATGACTTGCTCAGATGGTATCAGAAGAGGTACCCTGTGAAGGGTTAGGTGGGCAGTCTACTGTCACTGGAATGGAGGGGGCTGAGAGCAGCTCTGCAGAGGTGGTAGCAAAATGAAAGAAAGGCACCCGTTCTATTGGGAAATAAAGGCAGAAGCTGCTGTCCAGGGAGAGCTTCTTGCAGAGAACAAGACTTCCAGAGGCAGCTGAGATGGAACACTTGTTCCTGGCAGGGAATGGCAGAATGTGTGTGTGTGTGCGCGTGCGTGCGTGCGTGCGTGCGTGCGTGCGTGCGTGTGTGTGTGTGTGTGTGTGTGTGTACTTCGTCACCACTCCCTAACCTTCCTTGCCACTCTCTCCCCAGGCTCCTAGACAGAGTTTCTGAGGGCTCTCCTCAACCAGCTTGATGTAGAATTTGCTTATTGGTTTCAGGGGGGGATCCATCATGGTAGGTATATTAAGTAGGTTCAAAGAAACAGTATGTGGTGCCTTTACATGTGCAGGCGCTAGGAGAATTCCTGGTGTTTGCTGGAGGGCTGGGACTTCATGAATTGATCCACGCTTGAAGTTCTGAAGCACTTTTTAGAAAATGGTTAAAATTATACAGGGAGCAGGGCTAGGCACCCAGCCCTATGGGATCTGCGGTCCTCAAGCTTCTCCTTCAAGGGGCATGTCTACACATCCATGTACAATGCTGACACTACAGAAGACACAGGAATCAACACAACACTGTCTTTGGCATGGAAAGGCTTTGTACTCATGGGAATAGCATCAGAGAAATCCCCCAAAGCCTCAATCAACCAGGCCGTCAGAGAGGTCCAACCAAGGCACTGGGCTCCCAAGAGGTTCAGGAAAGGAAACACAGCTGGACAGTCCATGAAAGGCCAAATGACACGGAGAGACAGCTGTTAGCACCCCTGAGGCCTGCGGTGGGGGGAGTCTCACTGGCAGGGAGAGCAGGGCTGGGGAGGCCTGTGGGGAGGAGTATAAGGGATGCTCTGGAGAGGTATGCTGGAACTGTCCATGCCAAGCAGGAAGGTGCCTGGGAATTGTGCAGGCCACAGGCAAGCCTCTGGTAGTGTTACACATGGGCCAGTAACTACTCCTCTGCAGAGGGTGGTCTGCTGCTCCCCGTGGGCGAGGGACAACCTATTTCCTGCTCTGGTTTCAACTCAACGAGCAGCAACATGTACACCTGGAGAAGGCGCTCCATGACATAAAGCTACCGTTTGTGGCTTTAAGAACCTTGCAGTCTGGGGGCAGTGGGGAGAAAGGCCAACAGGAGATTAGCTAAAGACTTAAAACCACAGTACATGGCATGCCCGGGGGAAAGGATCCAACCCTACAAGCGCTCTGAAGGAACTCCACCGAGGCTGAAACCTTCACAGAGACAGGCCACGGGCCCTCTTCATCTCTGCATGGGCAAAATTTAGTCGGATGCCTGGCATTGCATGTTCAGTAGATGAATGCATGTGTGCATGATGAATGAATGAACACATCTCCCCCGTGTTACCTGCCCAGGATATCAGTTACAACTTCCCATAGCGCTGTGCAGCTTTGGGTTTGTATTGTTATTCCCCGCTCCCACCCATATTTTGCTCACCTCAATCCTTCCTCCCTGACAACTCCAGCCCACACTCCTCCCAGACTCTGATTCAGAGTCTGTGCTGCATAATTTAGATGTCCTGTCTTCCTTGCAGCTGCTTGCTGGGCATTTAGATGATCATATGCCCTACAACACTGAGATGTATTGCCTGTGGGTGCTGTTACCGGCCTGGGGATGTCAGAGTGTCAGGCACAGGGTTGGTGTTGTGTATGCAGTCGCAGAGAGTCTGGTGAGGGAAAGCTGAGAGACAGACCAGTTGTTCTGTGAGATTCTGAGCCCTCTGAGGAAGAAGAGTGTTTTTCTGCAGTATGGGGGATGGATGTGAAATTAAGCACTTGACTGAATTGTCTCTATGGGCCAAGAACCCTCCTTCAGAGAGGCATCATCTCCAGGAAGCTAGGCTTCAGGATGAGACAGTCTTCCCCTGAGTAGTGACAGGGGCAGAGTCTATCCTCAGTGTCATTAGAATGACAGAGAAGAAGGGACACTTTTTGGGGCAGTGTGTGAGAGGAACTGTTGCCTTCCTCTTTTGCTTCATGATCTGCTGGTCTGGGAAAAAGAGCTGACTGCTCTTTTTTTTTTCTTTGTCATGGAGCGCCTTCTCCAGGTGTACATGTTGCTGCTCGTTGAGTTGAAACAAGAGCAGGAAATAGGTTGCCCCTGGCCCACGGGCAGCAGTGGACCCATGGACCCGTTGGGAAATAAGGCAGGTTCTCACTATATCCAGTCAATTTCCCCAAGACTTGTGCATCCCACGGTCAGATAACGACCCCAAACCTTTGCAACCCTATCCAGCAAAAGGCTGACACGGTGCCTTCTGCGCCAGCCTGTGTACTCCTTGCAGTGATTAATGCTTCCAGCAATGATTAGGGCCGCTTTCCCTCACCAGGTTGTCTGGGGTTGGGTGTCAAGTCCAACAGTTTCTCTTGATCTCCTGATTGAAAGTGCTCAACACACATACGAATAACAACTAGCTTCACACGGTAATGTATTTCTCCACACATTTCCCATTTAAGCCTCACAGCGGTCTTGCAAAGCAGGTACGGTGGGTGATTAACTGCCATTTTCCACGGAACCTCTCGCTCAGAGAGATTAAACGGCATACCCGATGGCATACTGGCAGGGATAAAAAAGTCTTTCCCATTTCTTTCCTTCTTGAAAGAAATGCCTGCTTAGTCCCCATCCTCCCCCATACAAATCGTATCCCATGAAGAACGTACACCATAATATTTCAGTCAGGCAGACTATGTGTAAGTTGAGTATATGGTGACTAAATGTATGCATCATATAGTGGATGCTGTGTATGGACTGAGTGGAAAGGACACACGTTAAGTGAAGGGGGAGGAGCATCTCATTCACTCACCCGGAGTCTAGTGGGTGGGTGCAGGGCTCTGGGAACCAAGAGGCGTCTGATATGCCCTCTATGGCTTACAGTCCACCGTAAGGGACAAACCTAAAACAACTGCTATTACAATACAATAACCAGGATTTTGTTAAGTGCTACCGAAAAGGTATAGCGGGGAGCTCTGCTCTAGTCCGAAGTTGGAGCGACTCCCAGGGTTGGAAGTCTGGCCTCTTTGGACCAAGGAAGGACACTTTTAGGCAGAATCTCCAAGGAGAAGTCAAGACAGAAGCGCGAAATAAAGAAGAAAATTATTTCTTCCGAATAGAACTTCACCTAGATGACTGCAGGAAAGAAAAAGTTGGAGGTAAGAGAGCAGCCAGAAGCTAGTTTATGTAAACGGGCTTGGGAATACCAGCAGACAGTGCCTACGGAGTTGAAAGCGGGGGGAGTGAAGGGGTTAAAGAGGGCGGTCTGGAGCGGCCCGGCAGTCCCGCCCACCCGCAGTGGGGGCGGGGCTGCGCCGAGTGCGCGCTGGGATTGGCCGTGGGGGAGGGCGTTCCGCTAGGACCGTACCAACAGCCAAGCGGCGCGGAAGCGGGGGTGGGTGTGGAGCGGCCGGCTCCGCGGGGAGCGGCGCCCGGGGAATGGCCGGGCGGGCGCTGGGCGGGAGCCGCAGTGGCGGCGGCGGAGGTTGGGGGCGGTGAGCGCGGCGTGGGGCTGCCCTTCCCCGGAGGCGGCGGGGGCGGCCGGGGTCCGCGCCGCACCGCACCGTGCGGGCGGCTATGGAGCGAGCCTGAGGCCCGTCAGGTGAGCGGCGGGAGAGGGCGCGCGACCCCCGCCCGGGAGCGTCCGGAGAGAGGGCGGGAAAGCGCGGGCGGCGGGGGGCGGGGCAGCTCCCCCTGGGGCCGGATGCGGGGCTCCCGGCTTCCCCGCGAGGCTGCGGGCGGCTCGGCCGGTGGAGCCGGCCCTGCCGAAGCGCCGACGGTCGGGAGTCCTTGCGGTGACCGGTGCTCGCTGCCGAGCGCTGTCCCCAGAGGCTCCCGGCCCTGGCGTCGCCCTCCAACCACGTAGAGCTGGTGTCGGCGGCCCAGGGAGGAGCGCGCTCTCGCTGGGTCCCTACCGGGCCCTTATGGTGGCCGAAGAGCGCGCTCTCGCTGATCCCCTACCGGGATTGCACGATGACCGCCGGGGAGCGCGAGTGACCTGCAGGCTCCTGGGCCGGAGAGGGCAGCCGTGCCCTGGGGTCGCGCGCTCGGAGTGCCGTGGGCACAACTTGAGATGAGACTGTAGTCCAGAGTGGGCTGCGCTGGCGGCGGTTTCATTTCCGGGTGTGACGGCCCGGCGTTTAAGAGCGGACTCAGACGGAGCCTTAGTGTTGGGCGTGAACGTTGTCAAGCTGTGTCCTTGATTGTGGAGCCTGATAAGACGTTCTTTTTAATCAGGCGTCAGTTCTCTGTCACGCTCCTGATAAAAAGGAGAAAAGGGGGAGCAAGGCAAGGATGGTCCTCATACAATTACTTCGTTTAAACACGTTTATCTCCAGTAGGATGGGTAAGGAGTTACAATTTGGGAAAAAGAAATGTTTAACGTTGTCACTTGGGTCTAGAGCCAGGTGTCAGGGTCATTTACTCAGCCAGTTTCCCTCTGGAGGTTTGATGGCTCACGCTGGAAGGAAAAAAAGAATGCAATCTTTTCATTGAGGTGTAGACTTTGTAATAGAATCAGTAATCGGGTAGAGTCAAGATTGTCATTTATTAACCATGCCTATATTACTGGGGTTGTAAATTCATGCATGAATTTCACTGGGCTAGTGATTTTAGTATGCTTCTCATTTCTTGGATTTATGCAAGACCTTTGAGCTAAACTGAGAGCGCTCTGTCATTTACCGACCTGAGAAACAGGTTCAGGAATTAAATATGCTAAATTATTTGTGTAGGCTCTGAACCAATTTAAGGTAAATTTAAAATTATTGTATTAACTTAATAACTTCTCTCTCTCTCTCTCTCTCTCTCTCTCTCTCTCTCTTTGTTTCTTTTTTAGAGACAGGGTTTCTCTTTAGCTATGGAGCCTGTCCTGGAAATAGCTCTTGTAGACCAGGCTGGCCTTGAACTCACAGAGATCCTCCTGCCTCTGCCTCCCGAGTACTGGGATTAAAGGCATGCACCACCACTGCCTGGCTTAATAACTTTCTTAAAGTTTGTGAAGGTGTTGGGCTTTGTGTCCCAGAACCAGCAGTTACCCATCAACAAGATGCCCGTTCCACATTTGAAATGCTTATCAAAGGCGAACAATGTGGGGCTGGCTTGGTGCTTCCCTTTAATCTCATTAAAAAGTGTTACATTTTTACACTTGGTGAGTGCTAGGGTCGAATAGTAGAGACTGTACTCAGTTACAATGGAAAGATACGTGGATTATTTGTTGGTTGAACTGATAAATGGGAATTAATGTGAGGAAATCATAGATACTCTGGTGCTAAAACTGAATTTTTAGCCCCCCTTCAACAAGAAAAAAAAAGGCCACTGCTGTGTGTTTCAGATTTCTGTTGGAAATGCGCTATTAAAGTGGGTGTCTGCAAAGGGAACTGTGTGTTGGTGCCGTATTGAGAGTCAGTCCAGTGATTATATGGCGTTCCAGCCGTCTGCAGCCTGTCAGTGCTCTGGTCATGAGGAGCTGCACACATTCTCCTGCTGCCTATACTGGCTGAACAGTTCGATGGATGGCTGGATGGATGGATAGCCAGTGTTTTTACCTTAATAGAAGAACTTGGAATTCTTGGTGTAACCATACCAGCAGCATAGGTGCTGACCATCCTCATGGCTCTTATATTGGAGATGGAAAAGGGTCTTTCTCCTTAAGAACTCTCCAGGATCTGCACATCTCTCCCTTTTTTCCTTCTTGGGGTCTGTGTGACTAATGAGCTCAATTACATGGGCCTGAGGTGTGGAATGGAAGTCCCTACTTTGCTACTGAAATTCCTTTCTGACTAACTTATACTGTCAACATGACAGCGAGAGCTGCCTATAAGAGAATATAACGTAGAGATCCTCTGCTACGTGGGTTTGATTACAGAAATTAATAAACTACTCTCTAAATAATAAAAAGTCTTCTGATGCAATTTTTGTTCTTGCCAAAAACAAATGCCTGTTTTTAGACCTAAAGAGTCTTGGGGATGCAGAGCTGAGTGTCAGATGTGGTGCAGAACGAGACAGTGTGCTTTGGCATGTTTGAGGTTAGTATCTTGTGGGAAGGTTATAAAAGGAGGCCAAGGGACATGAAATTATGACTGCATAAGAAGGAAAGAGCCAAGTGCAGAATAGTGAAGTGTATTAGTCCGTGTTCTCAGGTGTTGACTTTCTCTGTGCGCATACCTTTGCCTCATTTATCTTTGCCTTATTTATAGTGTTGGGTAATAATGTATTAAATGCTAATTCTTATTTTAAGTATACTTCTGTGAGAAAAGTCTTACAATATGTTTTATCCTTTGTTTCTTTTTAAGCAGTGTAGTCTAATCCTTCTTGCCTCAAGTTGAGGATTACTAGCATCCATTACTGACAGTAATTGAACAAGGATTTGAGATGATTGTGAAATGTACGCTGCTGATGCTGTTTCCCCTTGCTTTTACTTCCTGGATCTGCCTTGAAAAGTCTGCCTGTCTTTCACCGGTAGGAAGCTGTGTAGCTTCTGGCCTTCTGTGGAGCAGTACCTAGGTCCTCTGCTTCCTGAGATCACATTTAAGATAGTTAAGTAATAAACTTATTAAGTTCTGTAGACTCTTTGAGCATTAGTGACTGAACTTTGTAACCACTGTGTGCTTGCCCAAAGTCCTTCTTAATTCATCTCTTGTTCTTTTTCCCTGGCTTGCACCCTGTATATATGCATTTTATGTTGTGTGTTCTTCCTGGAGACAAAATAGGAGTGGGGAGAAGATTCGGTGGATAAAGTTCTTGACATGGGAACTTGAGAACTTGAGTTCAGGTCCTCAGCTGAGGATCTGAATAAAAACTTAGAGCTCATGGCAGCTTTTTACCCCAGCACTCTAGAGGCTGAGACAGGGTCCCCCGGTAAACTGACTAATTAGTGAGCTCTAGGTTCAGTGAGGGGCTCTCCATCAGTAAGTAAAGTGTAGAAGGATTGAGGATGGCACCCTGGGTAAACCTCTGGCCTTCACACATGTAAACACACATATACATATGAATACCACTCGCACATGCACAAAAAGAAAGTAACACGGAAGTCCTAATGTTGGATTTTTTTTTTCTTTTTAAAACCATTGTCATCAGGGGCTAGTGGTGTACACCTTAAATCCCAGCACTCTGGGAGGCAAAGGCAGGCAGATCTCTGAGTTCAAGGTCAGCCTGGTCTTCAGAGTGAGTTCCAAGACAGCCAGAGCTGTTATACAGAGAAACCCTGTCTCCCCTGTCTCATAAAAGCAAACAAAAGAAAAGAAAACCATTGTCAGTAATAATTGAAGATCTGATTTCAGCCTTGTCTTCTATATCATTCATATATCACTCCTGGGCAATATCTTCTTGGACTTTGTCCATTCTTTCTCCTAAAATCTGCACATTGTCTTTATTCCCAGTTCCAACCAGCATCAGGAACCAGGTTAGCAATAGCAGTAGTCTAGAATGGCCTAACACAGCCTTAAATGGTGGTTTTGTACTGATAATTGAGTAGTGAAACACCTAGAGCATAGGAAGCCTCAGTATGCCTTGTACCTTTAAAACACTTTCCACTGAGTGTCTGGATCACTGCATACTGCCTGTTGTAACAGGAGGAGCGGCCTGCTTGTCCCAGCCACCCCGCTAGCTTACACCCAAAATAATCACACAGAAACTCTATTCATTTAAACACTGCCCGGCCCATTAGTTCTAGCCTATTATTGGCTAACTCTCACATCTTGATTCAACCCATTTCTAATAATCTGTATGTCACCACGAGGTTGTGGCTTACCGGGAAAGATTCAGCATGTCTGGCCTGGCAGTTCCATGGTGGCTCTTTCTGCTTTCTTCCTCCCAGAATTCAGTTCTGTCTCTCCGCCTACCTAAGTTCTGCCTTATCACCAGGCCCAAAGCAATTTCTTTATTAACCAATGAAAGCAACACAAATACAGAAGGATCTCCTACATCAGCCTGTCTCTTCTGTACACCAGATCAGGGCTTGCTAAAGATATAATTGTCTTTCTGTCTGTCTTCCTTCCTTCCTTTCTTTTTTAAGGAAGAAGGTTAGAAAGTTTTCCTGATTTAAGGTTTAAATGGGATGGGTTGCAAGTCTTTCTTTATTTTAAGAGAGAGTAGTTGTTTTGTTGCCCTTTTCATTTTAGAGTCACACCTGGGCCAGGCTCCTCACTGCTTCCTTAAAGCCTGGTGGTCATTTTAAATTGGTGTCGTTCACAAGGAACTGTTAAAAGACTTTACATAGAAGAGTCTTATTTTTCAGATATTGTATGGATGTTTAAATGGAAATGAAAATATTAAGGAAGATCTAACAGTCCAATTTGGACTGGGAATTAGATATTTTTAATATCTATGCTTTAAGTTGTTCTTAACACCTAAGTTTTAAGATCTTTAAGCTTTAAACAGTTTTAAGGACAAAGTCATCATTAAACATAGAGCAAGTTTTCTGAATGAAAGACTAGTGAAAGGCATGCTGTATTTCTGATTTTTGTGTGAAATAGAATTTAGGTCATGCTTTCCATCTGTTTTAGTTACATTGATCATGGTGGAATTGTATTTGTTCTAAGGGGCAAAGGATGTAAACTCATAACAGCTAATACAGTGTGACTTACTGTGGTAAAGTCAACACCAGTTAAAAATCAAAGGTTCAGTACATCACGGTCAAAGTGTCTTGTGCCCTCTGTATCAAAGGGTTTGGAGTTTTGCTGTTGTATATACTTTGGCTGAAATACAAAGGCATTACAGGCTGAGCATGTGTAGTATGAGTGATAGTATCCTTGCACTGCATGATTATAAGTAAGGCTATAAAGTATGTAAGTAGATTTTAGTAAGTGATTCATATTAGGGTTGGATATGAAATGCCTCTCCCAAAATTGTGTATTGAAGCTTGGCCCCAGTGCACTGTTCAGAGATGAGGCTCTTGGGAATTCACTGGATTATAAGAGTGCTAATTCTTCAAAGTCTACTGATGAGTGACTGTTAGCGGCCTAGCTGGAAGTAGAGCAGTGGGAGTGCCTTTAAAGAGTGTGTCTTTTTCTCTGCTTTCTGGCCATGTGGTAAGCGTCTTTGCTCTGCCATGTGCTTCCTGTCATGTTCTGCCTCATCTTAGGCACAAAAGCAGTGGAGCTGGCTGCTGATAGACCAAAACCTCTAAACCCATAGGCCTAAATAAATGCTTCCTCTTTTAAGCTAATTGGTTCAAGTATTTTATCACAGCAGTGAAAATTGACTAACACAGTCAAGTTGAGACTCTAGATGGAAGTTTTTGTCCTACCAGGTCCCACAGCCGAAACACACAGAGGCTTATATTAATTATAAACTGTTTGACTTATTAGCTCAGACTTATTACTAACTAGCTCTTACGACTTAAATTAACCCATAATTCTTATCTATGTTTAACCACATGGTTTGGTACTTTTTCTCAGTGAGGCATTCTCATCTTGCTTCCTCTGCATGTAGCTGGTGACTGACTCTCTGCCTTTTCCCTTCCCAGAATTCTCCTAGTCTGGTTGCCCCACCTATACTTTCTGCCTGGCTACTGGCCAATCTATGTTTTATTAAACCAATATGGGTGACAAATCTTTACAGTGTACAAGAGCGTTGTTCCATGGCACTTGTGTTACTTCTAAGGGACTGTTTCCTCTTAAACATCTATAGTACATGGCAGAAAAGAAATAACACATAATTTTACAATAACTATTGCTCCATAGAAAGTATTGGTAATCATTTACAAGAGTACCTGGTCTAACCATTTATCAATCTGCTCTTTTATGCTTAATGATTGATTTAGTGTCACCACCCCACTCCCAAATTGTTTTTAGCCATATACCTTGTTTTCATATCCTCCAGCTCCACCTCCAGAATATTTAAGATCACCAAAAGAGTTGATGAAAGACATCATAGAGAAAGCTCTACAACTGCTTCAAAATACATAGTTGCTTAAGACAGTGATCTGTTTTTCTTATAGTTACATAGGTCATGTATTCTCAGCTGATGCCACCTGGTATGGTCTGGGGTCTCATGTATGGTTCTGTGCATCTCAGAATTCACCTGGGACTGAAATGCCTTTTACTTACCTTTCTGGTGTTTCCCCTGGCATGGCCAGACTAGCTGGGTGCATACAAAGCCTCTGTCTATAAAGGTCACTCATGTGGCAGTCTAACCAAACATAGTAGCTAGATCCAAAAAGTGAATGTGGAAATTGCCAGGTGTCTTAATGTCTAGGCTCAAAAGTGGGATACATCTACTTGTACAGCCTTTTGGTCAAAGCAGGCTGCAAAACCAGCTCAAATCAGGAGGAGAAAAAACAGACCCCACCCTTTGGTGGGAGGGACTATTGATGATTATCTGAGAAAATAGTCAACAAGAAAAATCTTAATTCAATTCAAATCTGGGCTGTCTGGATAGATAGCCTCTACAGGTAAAAGCACTTGCCACCAGGCCTGATGACCCATGAGTTCAGTCCCCAGAAACCATGAGGAGGTCCTTTGACTTCCATACATGTCTTGGGTGTGTTCGCCCATACATTCAAAATAAATATACAAATGTGAAAACTTTACATTGAGATCCTATTTTTTCTTACAATTACCAAACTTCAGTTTTGCTGAAACCAATGCTTTACAAAGAGATTGTTTCGTAATGGTGACGTTATAGTTTGTAGTCAGGATGGGGACAAGAAAGAGCATAAATGTGGTCATATACTAGCTATTTAATAAAGTCTCCCTGTGTCACATCTCCTAGTCCTCTGCACAAAATGTAACTGAATATTATGTGTTCTGTGGCACTTCACAGTCACACGGCTTTCATTTGTATGGTAAAAGTTCTCGCAAAGCAAAGAAACTTCTGTTCACTTTCACTGAAACTTTCATTTCTCATCGCTGTGAATAAAAGTTGGGATTAGTGTGAAGCTATCGAATCGGGCCCATTTAAAGGGGCTCAGCTGTTGACAAGGCTCGGAGCCTCTCTAGAGCTGTGGCTTAGAGGACCCCCCAGTAAGTATTGGGCTAGGTGTTGTCACCTTTCTTAGAGTATGGTTTAGACCTACATAGGCGTTTCTCTGTGTACCTTCATTGCATCATCACTGGATTCTTGAACGGAGGACTTTGTGCTAAGATATCACATTTTCTTCCCTCTGAGTCTGTGAAGCTCTTGTAGAAGCACTTTACAATCTAAGGTTTGTCTTCCAAAGATGTCACACACAGAGTGTTGGTATATGTGTGTGAAGAATGAAAGTGTGGCAAACCCCACATGGGCTGCTGGGAGTGAAATAGGGTTCCTAGGAAAACTGCTTATAAAGATCTGCTTCCCAGAACTCTGCACTCTGGGTTCATGCCAGCTTTTAGTGTGGAGACTTGGCAAGTGTTCCACTTACACTGCCTCTTTTATATTTAACACTTTCTGAGTTATGTTATTACCCTGAGTCTACTTGTTCTTTGAAGTAGGCTCTGTTCCATATAACAAACATGAAAACAAATGACCATAGTATTAACTGGACAGTGTTGCACTGTGAGCGTTTTACAGCAGGAGGTGAGGACCTGAAATAGAGCAGGCGTACAGTGCTACTCTGGGGATGCTAGAGGGGTTTTCATGGGTAGTTTGGAAAATACCTAGTAACCCTGCTTTTATTATCTTATATCTGAAGTAGGTGATCTTAAAAATCCAGCTTGCAGTAAACTGCTTGCCTCAAATCAAAAAGGATAATAATAATCATCATTTAAAAAGCCTGAAAGCTGAGTCTTGGGGACCCTTTCTCAAGTGTAAAGGAGCTAGGAGGTCCTCCTAAGGAGCTATATTTCTGAGCAGGGAATTAGGAACTATATACAAGGCAGTTTAAGGCAGAGTGTAGTTACGCACTAGTCAGAAGGAGGGAGGTGTCAACGTAGAGGATGGAGAGGGACCAGAATGCCCTTGAGATGAGCCTTGAGGGAAGGATTAGGTTTTAAACAAGAGGTGAGGAGAAAGGTATTTTAAGAACATTGAGAAAGAATGGTGGAAACAAAGGGCAACTGTACAAGGGAAACCAGCATCGCTAAGTTAGTTCACTGGTGGGAGCCAAGATACAGTGAGACTGCCTCTCAATACCACTTAGAGTAAGGCTTTAATGCCCTATTAAGGAATTTGTAGCTCGCAGGATGATCAAGGAACTAATTAGGCTCTATTGAAGCCTACACGTCCAGGGTCCAGTAGGAGGTGCTGAGCGCTACAGAGCTCTGGCAGCTGGGGTTATGGAAGTAGAAGTCTTTGGGAAAGAACAATGCTAAGTCTTTGACAGGTATGTGGGCACCGCCAGTCATTCCACCACCCACCACACTGAGATGGCTTGGGTTCAAGGCCAGCCTCGACTACACAGTGAGGCCCTGTCTCAAACAGTTTCTCTCCTCCTTCCAAAAGAAGAAAGAATAGTGATATACTGCATGCAGTCTTAATTTATTTTACCTGGAGGTGGCAACTCATCAATCACAAACATGAAAACTCGCTTCTCCTTTTTCCACTGCTCCCTCTGTAATTCTTCAAAGATGAAATTGATATTGTAACAATTGAAGAATTCAATTCCCCCAATATAAATTTCTGCTCTACCTGAGTAGATGAATTGTTTGCAGGTCTGAAATGATGAGTTGTTTGCAGGCCTGAAATGATGAGGCCTCTCAAAAGGTAATGATATTTCAAAACTTAGAAAAAGTTTACAAACTGGGTTTCAGATTCAAACCTTTTTATCTTAAATTTGGGACTTCTAAAACTTAAAGAGATATGAGTGGGGTGTATAGCTCAATTTTAGAGCACTTGGTTAGCATTTATAAGGCCCTGGGTTTAATCCCCAGGATGACAAACAAAACAACCCCAAGCCTGATGGGGTGGTACATGTCTACACTCCCTGTAAGTGGGAAGGGAGGACAGAAAGATTGCTTCAGGATTAAGGCTAGTAAAGCAAAACAGGTTTGGAAGTGCTATTGTTTATAATATGAGAGAAGATTATTCTGCATTAAATATGCACAACCATTAGATATGTATTATCAGAGTCTAGTTAGCCAAACTTTAGTGCCAAAGTGCATTTTATAGAAAGGCAAAGCCTGTTTAGCTGTGCCCTTTAGCCAGAACTGTCCACTGTTCATCTGTGACTAGTTGGGGGTGGAGGTGCTGAAGATGCTGCTGTTTTCCTGTTTCCTTTATCACTGCACCCTGCAGTGTGTATTGTTGAACTAACGAATGGAAACAACAGTATCATTAGAGCTAATACTGTAATCCACTCTCCTAATACTGCTGTTGTACATAATTACCAAGAACTGCTTTTACTGAGTTCCATGCCAAGTCTGATACCATCACAATTACATTGCAGCATAATGAAACCTATTACTTTGTGTGCTAACTTAAGAAATAACTAAATAAAACAATTACATTTTTAGTTGTACTCACACAGCTTTCGTTCCAGCTTAACAGTGTTATGAGAAATGGTGATGAAACAGAACAGGTGGCTGGGGATAATTCGGATTCGAATTTAACTTCACTTTCTGCTTCCTTCATGAAAAGAACAGAGAGGAATGGTTGAAAATAAATGTCACATCAGCTGGCTCAAGAAAGGCATTGCTCAGAATTTTGATCTTGGGTTGTTTCCAGCTGTTAAAGAAGCAGCCTTAAATTTAGATGGGAGTGTCTCAGCCCAGTTGTTTGTTTTTTGTATTGGTCTTGTTTCTTAGATTAATGGTTGGAGTTGATGAATGAGTTGCAGAACGAAGCAGCACCCTATTATCTTGTCACTTATTTTGCCCCAGTGCTGTACAGTACAGGCTGTAGGCCTATAGCAGAGGAAGCTTGTGCACATTTTGAAAGGCCTTGTGGGATTGGGTACTGCAGCCCATGTCTATAACCACAGCACTCGGGAGCTATTAGCAGGAAAACCGTGAGTTCAGCCTTGAACTACATGAGACCTGGTCTTAAAAAGCAAACAAACAAAAGCCCAGTGGAGTGGAAAGCAACCTCTCAGCATACAAATAAACTGAATTTTATGTTTTGACACCCTCTGTCTTGAGAATTGCCCAGAGTGTGGCAAGCCCACATTGGAAGCAGCACTCATTTAGGTCCATGGCATTAGTATCCTTGCTGGGTGCCTCACCATTGAAGACATAGTGGTATTGCTCTGGTTCATGAGTGGTCTGATCATATTCTTTAAGCAACCAGATGGTATAGGGGAATGTTTTTCTTTACTTAATCCATCCAGATCTGATTATCCACATTTTACCAGGAAAAATAATTAGTGGAGGTCTGATTAAGGAGAGTACATGTCTGAGTGTTGTGCTTAGTCACAGGAACAACAGCTATGGCTTGTCTGATTGCTGGGTATTTGTATTTAAAAAGGAGTTACACCTCTTTCCTGGACTCTTGTTGGTATTCTCGGGAATACCTGTCATTCAAGGTATCATGTGGATGGGAGCTGGGAAAATTATCAGACATGACAAGGAGTCATTTATAGATTTTGAACAGTAAAACTTGGAGTTAAGAACTATGCGTAGTTCAGTGTTTTGCTTTTCATTTTGATAATTTTTGGAAATATATATAATAGCCAAATGGCTCCTAGATGATCCCACTTCCTAATTAAAACAGGAACATGTTTTTTAGAATTTTCCATGTACCCAGACAATCTTTCTTAGGACTTTCCCATACTATTTTTAGTTAATGGGCCTTCTCAAGCTGAGTTTTAGCCATCCATCACTAAAAGGGTAAGTAACATATTAGGCTTGCAAAATGTTGAGGTAGAAGGACAGAATTTCTGACCAAATTGTGTTTTGTACTTTGGCCTGCAGGAATTGGGAGGCACTGCGGTGAAGAAATATGCAGTCATGGAATCGCCTTGCTAATCATCTCCACCTGTTCTCCTTGATAAGCCAGTGAAAAAGTGGGTTGAGGAGAAGGAAAAGAGGCCAACATGAAGCTAAAGCAGCGAGTTGTGCTGTTAGCAATACTCCTAGTCATCTTTATCTTCACCAAAGTTTTCCTGATAGACAACTTAGATACATCAGCAGCCAACCGAGAGGACCAGAGGGCTTTTCACCGAATGATGACTGGCTTGCGGGTGGAACTGGTGCCTAAATTGGATCACACCCTGCAGTCTCCTTGGGAGATTGCAGCCCAATGGGTGGTGCCCCGGGAAGTGTACCCCGAAGAGACACCAGAGCTGGGAGCAATCATGCATGCCATGGCCACTAAGAAGATCATTAAAGCTGATGTAGGCTATAAAGGGACACAGCTGAAAGCTTTGCTGATTCTTGAAGGAGGACAGAAAGTTGTCTTTAAGCCTAAGCGGTGAGTCTTCATCCTAGGGGTATGGGCTGCTTGTTGATTCGTTCACCTTGGGGTTTATATAAGGGTTTTCTCCTTGCTATTCTTTTCAGTAAAATGACAGCTTGTAGATAGAAGTTTCTGTCCGCCTGGCCCTTTTCTCAGTAAGGCATTTTCATCTTGTTTCCTCTGCATCTGGCTTGTGGCTATGTCTGTCTGCCTTTCCTCTTCCCAGAATTCTCTTAGGCTGGTCACCCCACCTATACTTCCTGCCTAACTACTGACCAATCAAACTAATACAAGTGACAAATCTTTACAGTGTACAAGAGCATTATCCCACAGCAGCAGCAGTGATTCTCTGAGTGGAAGAAATCTATGGGAACCTGTTTTGGTCCCTTTAAGCCTTTTTAAAAAGCCAGCTGTGGTGGTTCCATCCTATAATCTGCACTCAGGAGGGTAAGGCAGAAAGATTGTTAGAAAGAGGATAGCCTGGGCTATATATAGTAAGGTATAAACAACTGAATTTTTGGACAGAACGAACTTTGATTTCTCTGGGACGTTGTTAGTTTGTTGGGTTGTTTGTTTTGAGACAGTCTCACTGTATAACTCAGGCTGACTACAACTTGGTGGTCCTCCTGCATCATGCAGGCCTGAGCTTCCATGCTTGGCTATTGATTTCTAGTGTACCAAATAACTTCAGTGTGGTAAGTATTGGAGGTACAAATTGAATTGAGTAGAAAATAAGCAATTTGTTGATTCCCCCTCACCCCACCCCAAAGTATAACTGAAAGCTGGATAGCCAAAGACCAGGAGCTACAGAGTTAGAATGGACTTGGAATGGGGGACATCCTGTCAGTGCTGAAGCAGTGACTCTTTCATCTAGGACTTTCATTGTGTTTTGTTTTTGTTTTTTGAGCAGTTTCAGGTTCATGGAACATTTTAAGAAAAATACAGACAAGTCCCATTGATTACCTTTCCCTCCAGTTTTCTTCTGTTATTACTGTTGCTCATTAATCCAATTGATGACCCAATAATAGTATGTTAACTAAAGTCCATTGTTCGGCTGAGCGTAGCAGCACACACCTTTCATCATTTAGGAGTCAGGCAGGCAGGTCTCAGAATTCGAAGCCAGCCTGTGTACATAGTGGTTCCGGGACAGCCAGAGCTATAGCGAAACCCAGTTTTGAAATAAACAGAAACCAAAATAAAAAGGAAAACGTCCATAGTTTATATTAAGGTTCACTCTTTAGGGGTATATTCTGTGGATTTAGGCAAATATCCATCACTGTAATATCTCGTTGTTCTCAGCCCTAAAAGTCCTCTGAGCACCACCCTTCCCTCTCTGCCCTTGAGCCCCTGACACCCACTGGCCCTGGGGTTCTCACAGTTTTCTGTGAATGAAGCGGAGCATGATGATCTGCGTCCCTTTGCAGAAGTTAGCGGCAGCAGTTTCAGAGTCTGACGCTGAACGTCTCTTTCATCTCTCAGTGAAACTTTGTAGAGAATCTTACCTTTACATTTCTTGCTAGAGTAGAGGGAGTACAATGGGGGGAAGATGTGTAAAATGTAATTCCCTTATTACACATTTATTAACAGATAAAAAAAACAGCTGGCGTATGGATCCATTTAGAATCCCAGAAATGAAAGGGGTCAATAAAAATTGGCAAGTTAAAAATGGCAGTAGAATTCATGTGTGTTGGCGCACGCCTTTAATCCCAACACTCAGGAGGCAGAAGCAGGAGAATCTGAGTATTTGAGGCCAGCCTGGTCTACAGAGTAATTTCCAGGACAGCCAAACTGTACAGAAAGACCCTGTCTCAAAAAAACATGAAATTCAGGCGAGCTGTCTTGACTGCAGACCTGTTATCCCAGCACTTCGGAGGTAGGCCTTGATATCTGATCTCTGTGGAGGACATACCATTTGCCAGGCATTACACCAAATACTTTTATCACCTGGGTCAGTTCAGTCTCTGTTTCCACAATAAGAAACTGACTTGACAAAGTTGCTTCATAGTAATTTAGTAGAGCTGGAGTTTGACCCTAGATCATCAGAATTTTTAATGGCTTGTATTCTACCATACAGTTCCTTTGTTTGCTTGGTGATGTAAAGCACCTATCATGAAAATAAAAAATGATTAACTTAGGGTTTTTTTCTTTTTTTTTTTCTTTTGATGTGTGTATGTATATACACATGTGGATACACGTGTGCCATGGTGTGTTTTGAAGTCAGAGGACAACTTATAGAAATCAGTTTTCTCCTTCCACCATGTGGGTCCCAGGAACAACTCGTGTCATCGGGCTTGGTGGCAGGTGCTTTGACCTGCTGAGCCATCTCATTAGTCCACTAATTCAGTTTTGATGTGTAGTTCTTGATCTCTTGGTTTGTAGCTTAAGGGATTAATAACATAGGCAGAGTATTAGGGGATGAAAAAATATATGGAAAGAAATTAATTATGACTACTGTATGCTTAAGTGATCCACATCCACTATTTGCACACTAAAGAATAAAGGGTGATATGGGATTAAGTATGTTGAAAGATTGCTGACAGTTGTGGACCATAGGTTTTACAGAGATGCCTGAGGTGTTCAAGGAGGGTATAATGGTGGGCAGAGCAGTCAGACTGATGAGTAGGAGAGGTGGCAGGAGCATAGTCCTCGTCACTCTTGCTTTACCTCCTGTCTTTGTTATTGCTCTGTCCCATCGCCCTAAACCCTCCTCTTCCAGACCCTGAATGGCATCCATTCTCCTTCCCTCTTTAGAGTCTCACTTGTAGCCCTGACTGGCCTAGAACTTGTTTTGTAGATCAGGGTGGCCTTAAACTCAAGAGATCTGCCTGCTTTTGCCCTCCCCTGCCCCCAGTGCCTGGATTAAAGGCCTGTGCCACTATGCCTGGCTCCCTCATGTATCTCTGTGCGCCTCAGTTTTATGTGCCTCGGACAGTCCATCCTCTACAGACTAATAACAAAGGACCCCAAAGTCTGACCTTTTGTCTGTGCTCACTCAGCCTTATTCTCCCTTCGATCTTTATCAGGCTTGGTAGAGCCCAACTCTTCCCTATCCCAGCCCCAAGGCAGTCTCTTCTACCCAACATGGTGTACAACTCAGGTGGAAGTGTTGCCTCCTTCAGTCACTGCACACACTGGTGTGTGTTCTGACTCCAGACGTTGTCACAGAGAAGCAAGAATGGGTGTGGGTTGAGGTACTTACAGAAACTCATTCCAGACCTTGAACACTCAGCAGAGTGCTATTCTGACCTCTAGGCTCTCAAAAGCTACACATAGCCCTGCTGTAAGTGCAAATTCATGTCTGTGCGCGGACTCGGCTGTCCTTCACTAGGATAGGAGTGATTTTATTGGCGG
>PVIU01026189.1:0-22424 GCA_004026605.1 Ondatra zibethicus | reverse complement strand
TCATCATTCTTTCCTTCCTTCCTTCCTTCCTTCCTCCCTCCCTCCCTCCCTCTCTCCTTCCTTCCTTCCTTCCTTCCTTCCTTCCTTCCTTCCTTCCTTTCTTTTTCTTTTTTCTTTTTTCAGACATAGTTTCTCTGTGTAGCCCTGGCTATCCTGGAACTCGCTCTGTAGACCAGGCTGGCCCCGAACTCAGTGAACCGCCTGCCTCTGCCTCCTGAGTGCAGGATTAAAGGCCTGAGTCAACACCAGTGGCTTTTCTCCTTTCTTTACAAGCTGTCCATTTGTACTCCTTGCCTGTCAGGTCCAAAGCTCCCCTACCCCCACCCCTAATGGCAGTGGATGGTGACTATGTCCTAAACTTGAAGGACTCTGGCTGGGTAAACAGGATTGTCATTGGGCAAACAAGCTAAAGGTGGGTTTCTGTTTACTAGGAAAACAGATCTTTTAAGGTGGTTCCTGTTTGCTAGGAAACCCCCCTACTCCCTTCACCTCCATGCCACCACCCCGCTTTCACCTTCACCCAAAGGTCAACCACGTCAGGCAAGGGCTTCTAGTTCAGTCAATCTGGGCAGCCTATCTCAGCTCAGATCCTCACCCTGTGGACTGTCATATAAAATGTTCTTGCTTTTCTGTCATTTTACTCTTCTCTTTCCCTCCCCCAAAGGTGGCCTTGGCAGTTGATCTGCAATAAGTCTCTCTTTCTGCCAATGGAGTGATCTAGTTCAGTGCTTTCTCTGCACCATTGCTTGTGTTTGGTCCCAAAATCCAGGCGGTACACTGGACCTCTCAAAAAGCCTGGCCTCTCATTACTGAACCAAATTGCTGATTTTTGACTCTGCTGGGTATGGATCAATCATTTGCTCTTGCTGGCTCCTGCTACCCACTATATTTGACACCAAATTTTAGAGTCTGCCTCTCCAGCCACATCTGGTTCACCTGTTGTAATCACTAGCCTCCCCCTCCTACTTGGTAAGTGCCTCCTCAGAGCTGCCTGCTGCCTCCCTGAAAACAGCTCGGCCTCAGTACAAACTAGATGATCAGTCGCAACGGCCAGAGAATGGCACACTCAATTTCCAAATTCTCACAGATTGTGACAAGTGCCACTGAACATGCAAATGTTCCCCAAATCCCCTTCCCTCTAAGCTTTCTCCTTCTCCACTCTTGAAAATCCCTAAGTTTTCTTGGCTCTCTGCTTGCATCTCATTTTCTGTCCCCTGACCACTAAATTCAGTCTTACAGAGATTCAAGTGTCTCTCGGGTGTGGATAGCATTGAACAATTGTTCTACGCTTGATTGAGAAAAGGAAGGAAAGGAAAGGACATGGCTGCTCCTAGGTCTGGTGGAGGAGAAACTTTATGGTAGGTATGTGGGAGAACAGAGCCAGAGTCAGAGACATCTGTGAGAGACAGAGTGGTCATGACCCTGAGCCACGAGAGGAGTTGTGGAGGGGTAGGGAGAGGGAAGAGAGGGGAACCAGAAACATCAGCCAAGAGGCCAAAAGTACGTAAGGGGCAGGTAACCACATGTCTGGATTATATAGGAAAGACCCTCTGAGGGAAGGGCAGCCCAGTCCCAGGGCTGGAGAGCTGGGGTAGAGGACAAGGTATGCCAGCCATACCCTGTAATAGGTAGGGACTGAGGGATGCTGGGAGAACCTGGTGGCCAGGTTGGCTTTGGTATGTTAGACAGGCACCTCAGCAGTTTGGCCCAGGCTCTGAGTTGTAGCAATGCTGTTCTAGTTTTCTAAAAAGCTGTCTCTGGAGCTTGGTATGGCCCCACGTCTCCAGACCCAAGCATGCTTGTTTGAAAGTTTCCTCCAAAGTCTGTCTTGGGACAGGCTGGCTGCCTGACTCTGTGACAGGGAGAAGGAGAGCAAAACAGAGCAGCCCAGGAAAAAAGTGAACTATTCCCAAAAGCAATGACTGCAGGTTATCTCAAGCTCCTTCTCTGGGTTTGAACTCTCTAAGGAACTCTCCTCTCTTATAGCTCAACTTGTGCCAAAGTATAATTAATCTCAAGACGTGTAAGGCCATTGTGTAAATTTTCTGTATTTCAGGAGTCATAAGTTCACTGGGTTTAGTAAAAAAAAAATTGTAATGTGTAACAAAAAGTTATCTTCAAACTAGTAATAGAAAGTGTTGATAGTTTTTAGGAAATCTATTCATAGGAATTCTTCATTTGCTACAGCATGCTTATATGTAACTCGGTTTCAGTTCTTTTTAGGACAATATCACCAGCACAGGCATTTTATTTATTTATTTGGTGTGTGTGTGTGTGTGTGTGTGTGTGTGTGTGTGTGTGTGTGTGTGTGTGTGCATGGTGGTAGGGGCTTTGTACCTGACAATGCCTAACTAAAAAGGCCCAACTTTTTCTCCATCTCACTTCCTCAAGGCTTCTGTGGTTTTCTTTCCTAACCTATACTATGTGGCTTTTCTTTCCTTAAACATAAATAAAATTGTCCTTGAATTTCCTTCTGAGTCCATTTTGAAATTCTTTGTCACTTGTTGGGGTCTGGAGCTAGCCCGGACCATAATTATTTCTCTCGACCAGACCCCAACATAAACTCTCTCTGGACCGGCGTGGAAGCATGGGAATAAAGACACAACTCACATGGCTTTATTGGGAGGGAGATTCTCAGTGGTCCCTCATGAAGTCCTGAGTTCACATCCTGAAGAATTCCCCTTGTTTATTCTCCAAACAGCTTTTATATCAAAACATAAACTGAGTGGTAAATACACCAGCATTCTATCTCCTAGGTAACCAGGTGAATGGAGTTTTGTCATGTCCGCATCTACCTCTCTGCTGTGTATGTTAGCTGTCATGTAGGCTTGAATTAGCATCTCTATCAGGCATCCTCCAAATTACAAAGAAAGGAGCAACAACATCCTGACCTTTTGTTAGGGCAGTGACAGCCTGCCTGCAGGGCTACGTGACCACCTCAGGTGGCGCCTGTGGCTTCAGACCCTGGCTGCCATACCATATAGAAATATGGGCCTACAATCCATTCTCTCCTATTAATTTTAATAAAACCTGTGCTTCTGCAACAGGACAGATCGATCACACCTGGCTTGGGCAAAGACCTCTTCATTTACCCACATTTTCCCGTCTTTGGAACAGGCATTCATATATACGAGCTCCTATCTTAGGCATCTGGGGAGAAGAAGCTTCAAACCCGTCATTGACTGCTGATCTCTATTAAGAAAAGATATTAGTGGAGAGAGATACTTTGGGGCCTTGTGTCTCAGAGGCATACCTTTTTGTCAGTATAAATTATAATGCTTTATGAACAATCATGCTCCCAAAGGCTATAGTCTCCTATTTAAAGGAGAAAAGAATTGCCTGAGTTGAAAATGTTTCTTCAGCTGGCTCAGAGCACCACTTAAATCTAAAATTCTTAGCATATGTATCAACTCCCAACAGTCACTGAGACTAGGAAACCCCAAAAGGAACCTCAGTTTCCCCCAGGAACACACTACATCTATGAAATTAAAAGATAGCATCAGAGTTGGGTTCTGGCTCTGGCTCAGCCTTGATCTCTTTGGGGTTGACATGACATCTTCTCAGATGTGTTGATCAGCCATTCTCATGGTCAGGAATGAAAAGCACTGTATTTGAGTTCTTCAGAATTGCAGTGCAGGAAACACAGGTTCAGATAGCTCTGAAACAAATGTGTTAAGGAAGGCTGGCAATGGGCTGAGGATGCAGCTCAGTTAGTAGAGTCCTTGCCTCACATGCACAAATCCCTGTGTTTGATCCCCAGCATTACATAAAACCAGTGCAATCTCAGCACTCAGGAGGAGGAGGAGGAGGAGGAGGATCAGAAATACAAGATCAGCCTCAGCTACATATCAGGTTTAAGGCCAGCTTGGGCTAAGTGACGGCCTGTCGCAGAAACACCATGAAACCCAAGGCAGAGGGAATGAAAGATTAAATGGGGAAGGGTATAAAACAATAAAAATTCCTTTGTGTGGGCTGGAGAGATTGCTCAGTGGTTAAGAGCTCTGCCTGCTCTTCCAAAGGTCCTGAGTTTAATTCCCAGCAACCACATGGTGGCTCACAATCATCTGCAATGAGATTTGGTGCCCTTTTCTGGCCTGCAGGGATACATGCAGGCAGAGCACTGTATACATAATAAATAAATAAGTAAATAAATTTTTAAAAATTATAAAAAAAGAATTCCTTTTGTGAGCCAATATTTTGCCCCTTACAAGGTTAACTGGCTTCCAGAACAATATGGGGCATCTATTAAAACGTTCTGTAGTTCTGGTGGGCCACTTGTCATGTTGTTTGTAGAGCTCATGGGGTGGACGCTGACCAGTGTCCAGCCTACTAGTAGTTTACCTTTCTACTAAGAGGAGGATCAACACAGGAAAAGATTCCTTAACACGTCCAAGCCAAGTCAGGGTCAAACAAGGGCTTTGACTCATCCTCACACAGATGGGACCATGGGTAAAAGGAAGGCTAGAGGAGCCAGAGGTTCTCCCAGACCTGAGGGGAAGGGGAAGAATAGTTAATTTTTGGCTAACTTCATGGTCTTAAACACCCCACAGGAAAGTATAACCAAAGATAAAAATGATCCAACAGGGATCACACAGCCAGACATTAGGCTTAAGAGATATTATTTAGATAGCCATTTCTCACCAGTGATTTTCTTCTTGATAAGGAAAATGCTGTCCAGATATAGGACATCAAGATCTTGGATCCATTCAACACTGTAGCACCTACCTGAAGCCAAGAAAAAAAGGCCTCTTATCATTTTAAACAAATAAAATAATGGCTAAAGTTTTTCTCTCTCCCCTTCCCTGGAAGGCATCAGGGAAGGACTACACACTGATTTTAGCCACTCTGACAGCTGGGACTATCCTGGGACCCTGGGTCCTTCACTTCTGAGTCTCATTAAAAGAAAAACCGGGAGTTCAATGGATGAACTCCTGTGAGCTCATCAAGAGAGTCTAATGGACTTGGATTTTTTTTTCTTTTTGTGTTTTTTGAGACAGGGTTTCTCTGTATAACAGCTCTGATTGTCCTGGAACTCACTTTGTAGACCAGGCTGGCCTCGAACTCACTGAGATCTACCTGCCTCTGCCTCCCGAGTACTTGGATTAAAGGTGTGCACCACCACCACCCAGCTGGACTTTGATTTTAAAAAATGTCCCCCATTCTGGCTTCTCCTAGCTTCCTGGCTAGGACTTATAATGCTAAATGCTTTTGCTTTTATTTCTTCCCATCTCTGTCCAGGCACTGGTCAAAGATATCCTCTCCTCCCTATGCCTGCCTGTTATTACAAATGGAACTACTGATACACTCTTGGGGTCTTTCAAATAGGCCTACTGGAGAGGTATCTCCACTGCCCCCATTCAACTGGAGGAAGCCAGATCTACCATCACCCAAATTCCATAAGTGCAGTTAGGATTACCACTTCAGAAGGGGACATGTTGAGAACACAGATTAGAGAATGACGAGTCAGTTTGGAGTAAAAAGTCCCCAAAGAAAAGTAGCCAGATTCTACCTTGGTTAAAAGCCAGAAACATCCCTGAGCCTCTTGGCATCCTCAGCTTTGCTACAGGTCACAGATGCCAAACATGTCTGGGGGCTCTGAACCCCGATCTGGTTTATAAATGACTTTTAGGGTTACTTCTTCAGAGGGAATGTTAGAGTAACAATAAAAGGCCATTAATAAAAAAATCCTTTTGTTCAAGAGAATAGAATCAGAGGCCTAGGTGGAGACCTAATATTCCAGTTGGATCAGGTCAATCACCCCTAAGAAGGCAGGCTCACCTTAAGCGATGCTAAAATGACAGATGAAATTCTTTTTTCCTATAATGAGATACCCTTCCCTGCTAGAATTTGTGGTCCCTGCCAGTCACCTTGAGGTTCAGCTGGGTCTAGCCACCTTTCTGAGGCCCAACCTTTCCTTTTTCTTTTTCCTGTCTCCTTTCAGATATGGCCAGAACCTAAGTATGCACATTTTGTGACACGGTAAGTTTTCTTACTTATTCTTTTTTATATTTAAAAGATTTATTTATTATGTATACAACACTCTGCCTCTATGTATGCCTGCATGCCAGAAGAGGGCGCCAGATCTCATTACAGATGGTTGTGAGCCACCATGTGGTTGCTGGAAATCGAACTCAGGACCTCTGGAAGAGCAGCCAGTGCTCTTAACCACTGAGCCATCTCTCCAGCCCCTCTTACTTATTCTTTAAATACCCCCGCCATCTCCCACTGTGTGTCTGACCTCCATGGTGGTTTAAACAGCATGACTTATTTTCTTTCTCTTCTCCATTCTTCTCTGGGCAGCTGCTGAGAAAAATGCTCTGCCCTGGGGCATTTTTCTTTTAAACGTTAATAAAATTATCCTTTAGCCCCCATTTGAGTCTATTTTTAAAATTCTTTTTATGAATGAGACTAAGACCCCAAGGGGTCCCAGACTCCCCCGTATCATCACCAGCAGCTGGGGATCAACCCTGAAAAACATGACCTCTGGTGTACATTTATAATGCGGCATAACAAAGCTCTATGGTCAGTTCACTTTTATTAAAAGTTGATATATACATTTGGAATCTTATTGGATACAACTATCTTAATAAATAAGTGAACTTTTTGTCAGGTCCAAAAATCCCTTTGTGAGGTCAAGTGTAATGGCACTCGCCTGTAATCCACACACTCAGAGGCTTGTATTCCTGGTTAGTCTGAACCACATGATGAGACCCTGGTTGTGTTTGTTTTGTTTTGCTTAAAAAAAAAAGAAATAAAAAAAATATACCGAGGGGACTTTGGGAGTGTAGTTCCATGGAAGAATATTTGTTTACCATGTGTTGAAAAAGAATATTCTTGGCATCACACAAAGAAACACGAACAAATTCAAAGCAACCTGGCAAGGAAATTTTCTATTGCAAAAAGGGTGGTGCCACAACCCAAACTGGGTGAGCCAGCACCCCAGGGCGGGAGTCCACTTTGTTTATAATGAAGGTAGTGACTGTGTTTCATTCTGTTGGTGAAAGCGGGACATCCCAACCTCACAGTCTTGGCTAATTCTTAGTCTGCATGTAGCAAAGAGTGTGACAGAATCAAAGCTCAGGAGTATCCAGGGGTCGGGCAAGCAAGCACATGCTCAGGGGTTTCATAGGATGGGGAGCAGGTGAGCCACCTGGGAGAGAAAACAACAACAACAACCCGTTTCTCACATATGCCAGAACTTAAGTTTAATACCAGCACAACCACAGAAACAATTAAATTGCTTTATAGGGAACTTCCTATTGACATTGAAAATTGAGAGAGAACAGGGTCTATATGGCATGGGCTAATTAACAAGGAGGAGATAAGAATGTATTCAAATTAGGAGTCTTGCTGTGTACCTGGGTCTCCGGACATGGTGTAACCCTCTGTTCTAGATGCCTGCACTCAGAAGGGACCCCAAATTCATATTCCCAGCCAGCAACTAGAAGCATGTCTAAGTCCTTCAGTGGCCTCCCCACGCCATCCCAACAGCTAAGTCCTTCAGTGGCCTCCCCACACCATTCCAACAGCTAAGTCCTTCAGTGGACTTCCCACGCCATCACAACAGGCTCTCTCAATGTTCTTTACATCATTATCTTTCTTTCCTTTCCTTTGAACTTCTGACCCTCTGCCTCCAGTGCTGGGATTACAGGTGTGTACCACCATTGCCAGTTTCTGTAGTAGATGTGCTTACTAAGAAGCAGAAGTAGAGAAACCTTGACACAACCCTGTGGACTGAGAATGGATGGTGTGATTGAATTAAAAAAAAAACCAAAAAAACTAAGTATCTGGTCTTTGTTCCAACTCTTTTTTTTGTTTGTTTGTTTTTTGTTTTTTATCTTTTGAGACAGGGTTTCTCTGTAGCTTTGGAGCCTGTCCTGGAACTAACTCTTGTAGACCAGGCTGGTCTCGAACTCACAGAGATCTGCCTGCCTCTGCCTCCCGAGTGCTGGGATTAAAGGCATGCACCACCACCACCCAGCCTGTTTCAACTCTTAAAACCCTAGGGATTTCAGATAATAGTGTCTTTGGTATGCTAATTAGATAAGTAATTGTTGGGCTTGTAGATAGCTTGATTGGCAAAGACCTAACCATGTGACTAGGTGAACTGGACCACTCAACACTATGGCCAAAACTCTCAAGGAGGGAAGAGAGGCTGGAGACTGAGTTATTCACCGATGGCCAGTGATGTAATCACAGGCCTGTACAAAGAACTCTACATTCCTACCCTAAAACCTTGCCCTGTACTTCTCTTCCGTTTGACTGGTCTTAAGTTATATTCCTTATAGTCTTCTTCTCATGGTTGTGCTATGGTTTGAATGTCTCCTCAAAACTCATATTGAAATTTAATTGGTATTCTGATGGTATAGGAGGATGGGCCCTTCAAGAAATGGTGGGGTAAGATCATTATCTCCTGGAGTAGGCTGCGTCTCCTGAGAGTAAGTTATTAGAAAAGTGAGGTCAACTACCTTGTGTTTATCGCTCTCATTCTTTCACTGTATTTCTGTGCAATGCCCTCTGCTATGTCATGACCCAGCAAGAAAGCATGCCCAGTGTTGGCCCCTTAATATTGGACTTCAGCCTCCTGAACCATGAGAAATAAATTTCTCTCCTTTGTAAAATATCTATTCTGTGGTATTATGTTATAGTAACAAAACCTAGACAAAGCCATTGCTTCCAGAGTCCTGAGAGTCGTGTAAAGTACAGTACAATAATTAAGACGGGGCTGGAGAGATGGCTCAGAGGTTAAGAGCACTGACTGCTCTTTCAGAGGACCCAGTTTCAATTCCCAGCACCCACATGGCAGCTCACAACTGTCTGTAACTCCTGTTCCAGGGGATCTGACAACTTCACACCAATGCACATAAAATAAAGTTAAATAAATCATAATAAATTAAAAAAATAATTAAGAGACATTGTGGGGATCTCTGACTTTGTGGCCCAGCTGATCAGAGTGTGGGTACTTGGAGAGTTGGAGGGATCAGCTGTTTCTGTGCAGGGAGAGAGAAACAGAAGGGTTTCCCAAGGGTGTTCTTGTGAGCATAAAAGCTGTAGCTCTGAGAAAAGAAAGTAACAGACACACTTGGACCCCCTCCCTGTGACTGGAGGTGGCTTGCTCTGATCCTGGACCCAGAGTCAGGAACCTCTCCAGGACCCACACCATGGAGAAAGGACCTTGGAATATTCCCCAGGAGCAGCCTGGACTGGAAGGAGAACCTATTAGCAGTCCACTGGGATGCTTTGGGTTAAAAGTAGCCAAAGACCTGCCTTGGACTGGCTCACCTGAGAAGGAACTCTAGAAGCAGGAAAGACTCCAGACTGGCAGCTACACATCTGTCTCTTCGTGCACTGACTTTGGCCCCAGGCATTTCCCTCCCACTGCTGTAAACCAAGCACTAGCCATAACTAGAGCAGCCTACATCCTTGTTCCTGCTAAAGAGGTAGAGAGAAATCCTTCTCTCTTCTATATAACAGAAAAAAAAAACCTTCAGCCAATTTTGATACCTACCCAACAATCCCAAACCGAAAGGGTCAATGCCAAGGCTCACTGGGGCAAAGCTGGGTCTCTGGCTGGAAGATGGACAGGGTTGCTTACGCTGCTAATGTGCCCACATTAACCTTGTGTGCAGGCTGTACACAATCAGGGTGGGCTCTGAGTAGACATTCTCAGCGCACAGTGGCCACTGCCTAGTGTTAGCTTGAGCCACGGGGAAGGCCTTCTCTATTATCCTCCCCCTTCTTTTTCTCTCCCATTTTGTCCTCTTTCCGCTCCACCACTCTGTCCTTCCATCTCTTGTTTGCCTTTCTGTGCTTTCCTGTTTCCTGTAAAATATTGTACACACGTATATATCATACGTCAGCTATTCTGGCAGACAGTTTAGCTCGCATGAGCACACAGGCACAGCTGTCACCCAGTGTCTTAGCTCACCTACTTTAGAATATCACAGACCAGCTGTCGCATGAACACAGCATTTTCGACAGCCTCACAGTTCTGGAGGGTGAAGAATCCAGACTGAGGTGCTGATATATTTGGTGTTTGGTGGGGAAGTTCCATGGGCCCTAGCCATCCAGAGACTGTGAACACGAGAATAGTGCAAGTCACAGACAACAGCATCCTCAGCGTCATCTGCCCTGGGGTCACTTGTGATCACCTGTGGTTTGCTTGCCCAAGACTCTCTTACATACTGTTAATGACATACATAATGACGGGAAATCCTATGGGAAAATTCCTGTTGTCCAGTAATAGCACAGTGTAGAAACACTGGTAATAATAATAATAGCACACTGGTAAAAACGAACTTACTGTGTTGCCTGTCATGAAGAGTTTAACATTCATTCATTGCAATATATGTGGTCATAACGATGGGATATACTACTGGCCAGTGTGTGTTTTCTGTATTATACTTCGTGTCTGTTTATTTGAAAGAGGGTCTGACTCTGTAGCCTTAGCCTCCCGATGCTTTAAAAACTATGTGTGTGTGTTGTATGTGTGACGGTGTACTTGTGCCACCAAATATGTATGGAGGTCACAAGAAAATTTGTAGAAGTTGGTAACCTCTTTCCATGTAGGTCCTGGGAATTGAACTCGGGCCGCTAGGCTTGGCGGCAAGTTCCACAATGAGCCATCTCACTGTTCTCTGGCACTTTTAAGATATTGTTATTATTTACTTTTTTGTATGCAGGAGTGGGTGGGAGGTACACGTGTGTGTGTGTGTGTGTGTCTGTGTGCGCGTAGGTGTAGAGGCCAGAGGTGGGTGTTGGGTGTCTCCCTCTATTGATCTCCACTTTATTATTGTTGTTGCTGCTATTGTATGTGGGATGGCACAGGTGCCATGGCACACATGGAGGTTAGAGGACACTCTGTGGAGTGAGTTCTCTTCTTCAACCTTCACATGGGTTCTCGGGAAAGAAATGAAATCTCCAGGCTTGTGTGGCAAACATTTTTACCTGCTGAGTCATCTCACTGGCCTCCTACCTTACTTTTTGAGACAAGGTCTCTCATTAAAACCAGAGCTTTCAACTTTGGCAACACTGCCTGGTCAGTAATTCCTAGGTTCCTGCTAGCTCCACCTCCCCCGCATTGGTATTACAGGTTCATACTGCCCTGCCCAGTTCTTTTTTTCTTCTTTATTTTCATACAATATATTTTGAACATATTCTTTACCCTCCCCAATTTCTTCCGGATCTTCCCCACCTTCTTACCCAGGCAGCTTCATGTTCCTTGTGTGTGTGTGTTTCTCTCAAAACAAAACAAAGCAAATGAAATTCAAAACACCAATAAATAAAGAAGAAAAAGAAATCAAAACAAGCAAAAAAAGTGCATACACACAAAACAAAACAAATACTCAAACCACATGGAGTCCATTTTATATTGGCCAACTACTTCTGGGGATGGGGCCTCGCCTGGAGTGTGGTTGAGACACTCAATGGCACCCCATTAGAGAAAACTGTTTTCCCCAGTAGGTATCAACTACAAGTAGCTTCTCCGTAGGGGAGCCATGTCTGTTTCTCCTCTCCTCTCAGTGCTGAGACCTGGTCTTCCCTGCCCAGCTTTTATGTGGGTGCTACGGGTCTGAGCTCCAGCTCTCATAGTTGTATAGGGAGGGCTTTACCAACGGAGCCATCTCTTCTGCTCACGTTCATTGCTTCTTTTATAGAAAACACTTGCTGTGAAAGAGTCTAGCAGCAGCAGCTCAGACATCATGGGTTTGTCCTCTCTCTTGAGCATACCAAGAGGTCATGATAAACAATGAACCTTGGCCAACTGTTTCTGTGTGAGGACACGCTGATGTCCACTCAGTGAGAAATCCCCTAAGAAGGCTTTTCTCAGAATGTAGTCTGACTGTTGGAACACACACACAGCATCTCCTTTGATGAAAAGCGCTTGTGTGCGTGCGTGCATGCGTGCGTGCGTGTGTGCGTGTGTGCGTGTGTGTGTGTGTGTGAACACTTTGTTCCCTCTCTTATCTCACACAATTCCTTAGGTTCACAGTGAACCTGTGATCGCAAACCTAGTGAAGCAAGCAGCCCATCACAGACACTGTGACTCAACTGTTAGGCTCAGGAGGCATTGGGCCTTGGGCTGTAAGGAGCTCGTGGAGATGCTATCTTAAGATTATTAGTGAAAAAGGCCCTTTAGTCAAAGATTGTATTAGTCTTTACACTGTTGCAGTTATAAAAATCAATCTTGGGAGGGAGGGCTGGGCGGGGGAGGGGAAGGGCCAGTAGGCAAATACTTGTGAAGCATGAAGGTCTGAGTCAGGAACAGCAGGAATCTGTAATTCCTGTGCTGGGAAGGGGAGTGAGTGGTGACAGGTTGATCCCTGGGCCTTTGCTCAGCCAGTCTAGCTGAATCGGCAAGCCCCAGGTTCAATGAGAGACTCTCAAACACGAAGGTGGAAAGAGATTAAAGAAGACACCTAAAGTCCACCTCTGGCCTCCACATGCACATGTATACACACACACACACACACACACACACACACACACACCCCTATATACATACACAACAAAAACCAAAAGAGATTGTTTGCTATAATCGTATTATATATATTTATTTTTTTCTAAACATTTTGGTATTTTAGCGTCTTAAAAGATTCCTTCTGACTGAAGAGATTAGCTCTCTAGAACTAGTTTACTCTTCGAGAAGGGGCAAGCTTAGCCAGGAGCATCCCTGAGATATACAAACTGACCAATCAGAGTGCCACCTCCTCTACCTGGCCCTAACACCCTAGGAGGCTATCGGACTGGGCCTTAATTACCTCCCAGAACCAGGTACAGGGGCTAAGGAAACACCTGTCTTGGCCCGCTTTGTGTTGTAACAGAGCCCCACAGCCTGGGTGATCTACAAACAATAGTTTATTTGGCTCATGGTTCTGGAGGTTGCAAAGTCCAAGACTGAGGGGTCAGTGGGGTGAGTGCTCCCAAGCAGAGCCACCTCCATGGCAAGAGTCTGAGAGACAGAGCAAGAAGAAGCGGCCTCTTATGACGCAGCCTCTCAATGGCCACCCACTCCTGCAACCCTGGCGCTTATGCTGTCTCATAAAGCATGCCACTCACCACCTAATGGGCTCCTATTAGGCCTTCCTGTCATTGGGTATTAAGTTTCCAGTACATAACCTTTATGGGCATGCTGCCTAAAGGTTAGAGCTGATGAAATGGCTCAAACCAACTGGTCCTAAATCATCCGACCGCCCCCTTTTCACTTCATGAGGAAAGAGTAATAAAAGGGCGGTGTAAACCTGCCCTTTACTCTTGTCTTTTGCCTCTCTTTTGAACACTCTGGTGTCATTTTCATATGGCCTCCTGTGGCATTGTATGCCCCTTCTGTCTGTGACCTGTGAATATATGTACTTTGTCTCCTGGAGCCGTATCTGAGAGACCTCCTGAGTTAACTTATTGGCCAAAGACCCACAGCCTGAACTCCCAGAGTTCAGTCCCCCAAGACTCATACACTAGGAGAAAACAGACCCCCAAAGCTGCCCTCTAACCTCCATATGCATGTGTCCCCTCTCCAACACACGACAAGTAAATAAATGCAATAAAAAATAAATACAAAAGTATAAATGCAAAGCATGTGTTTTATGGAGGAAGGGTTCCACGAAGGGAAAAATGGCAAGAGTCCAAAAGCATCACCATGCAGCCCGCCTACTGGTGGGCAAAGAGCCCAGTGTGGGTGTGAGCTGCAGTGGTGGTGTGTGTGTTGTTAAGGTTAAATATTAAATGTCTTCCAAAAGCACCTATTTTGAAGGCTTTGGTCCTTAGCTGGGGGACTACTTTAAGCAATGAAAACCTGAAGAGGTGGGACCTGGGTGGAGCAAGTGGGTCATTGGTGGCACGTGTTTGGGAGCCCCTTCCTGTCTCTCTACTTCCTGCCCACCACAAGGTGATTGGCTTTACCCTACAACCCGCTCTCCACCATGTGCCTCTAGCTATGACATAGTCAGAACAGAATCAATATAGACGAAAACCTCTAAAATGGCCAAAATAAAATTGGCTTCATTCTCAATCTGCAGGCTGCGACCCCTTTGAAAACTGAACAGCCTTTTCTCCAGCGTCACCATTGGAAAGCACAGATATTTACATTACCATTCATAACAGCAAAATTACAGTTATGAAGTAGCAAGGAAAGTAATTTTTTTCCATGATGTTTATTGAGCTCTACATTTTTCTCTGCTCCCCTCCCTGCCTCTTCTCTCCCTCCTTCAATCCTCCCCCCAAGGTCCCTATGCTCCCAATTTATTCAGGAGATATTGTCTTTTTATACTTTCTACTTCCCACGTAGTTTAGATCTATGAAAGTCTCTCTTAGTGTCTGTATTGTTGTCTAAATTCTCTGGAATTGTGGTTTGTAAGCTGATTTTCTTTGCCTTATGTTTAAAAACCACCTATGAGTGAGTACATGTGATAATTGTCTTTCTGTGCCTGGGTTACTTCACTCAAAATAATGCTTTCTAGTTCCATCCATTAAGGAAAGTAATCTTATGGTGGGGGGTCACCACATTGTGTGGGACTATTGAGGGTCACAGCGTTAGGAAGGTCGGGAACCACTGCTTTAAGATAGCTCAAGTATTCATCCCAGTGATGAAACCCAAAAATGCGAACAAACAAAAAGCCCCGACTAACAGCATAGGTATGTTCTAAGAACCTTCCTGGAACTTCTGCTCAGGAGTCTTGGCACATGCACGGAGGGGCTGCCTGAGAGGAGAGCAAGGCCAAGAGGGAAGAGCTGGCTCCATGCACTTTGCACGGACATCTGGCTCCATCTGGATCTCAAGCCGCAGCTCAGCTGGGCTTTCCAGTTTCTTGAGCCAAAGACTGAGATTTTGCTGGGACCAGTTTACGCTGAGTTTCTGTGACTCAAACCAAACGAGACCTGACAGACGATACTACAGGGAAACACTTTTTTCCTCCTTCATAAAACTACTGGAATGCTTTAGGATTTCAGGCCCGTCACTTTTGACAAGCTCCCTCTCTCCAGGCCACTCTTAACGGTGGTTTTGCTGTGATTGTTTTGAACCTGAGGCCGTGAGCAGGCTCGGTGAGCAAGCTATCACTGACCTCCAGCCCATGTTGTTGTTTCTTCCTACATGTGTGGCAAGATATTTCATTCCACTGTGTAAAGTTATGTCACTGTGATTGGTTTAATAAAAAGCTGAATGGGCAATAGCTAGGCAGGATTTCCAGGCACAGAGGATGCTGGGAAGAAGAAGGGCAGAGATGCGAGGAGGCACAGAGGAAGCAGGAAAGCGGGATGAACAGCACGTAGGTGAGATAGACGAGCTTCGGGGCAGCACAAAGATGAATAGAAATGGGTTGATTTAAGTTATAAGAGCGAGCTAAAAACAAGCCTAAGCTATTGGCCAAGCTTTCATAATTAATAATTAGTCTCTGTGTCTTGATTTGGGAGCTGGCTGGTGGAACAGAGAAAGACTTGCTACATACATGAATTCTTGATAATATTCTCTCATTCTCTGGAGAATTTTTACTTATTGTGAAAATGTAAATTGATGAGATCAGTAAATTTTACTCATTGTAAAAATTTCTCTTTTCACTCCGATTGTGGTTGGTAATTTGTTTAATTAAACTATTCCTGCTTATTAAACTTTTAGTGTTCAAATTACTCTATGGGGCTAGGAATCATGGTGCAAACCTCTAGTCTTAGCACTTGGGGGCAGAGGTTGGTGGATCTCTGTGAATCTGAGGCTAGCCTGGTCTATGTAGTAAAACCTAGCCTCATAACTGAAAATAAACAAAGGAACAATAAAGTCTGCTCTGTGATTCCTCCGTCCAGACAAGATGCACATGTGTGTATTTTGTGCTCTTCTGTCATAGATGTGGAGACTGGAGGGCAAACTCAGTTGCTGTTCCTCGGCTTCCATCCACCCATTCTTGAGTCAGGGTCTCTTACTGGCCTAAACTTCATCAAGTGGGAGAGGCTGGCTGGTCAGCATGCCCCAGGAATCTGCCTACTTGGATCTCATCAGTTCTGCGATTATAAGTGTATACCACCGCAACTGGGTTTTTTCATAAATTCTGGAGGGGGGTGTTTGAACTCAAGTCTTTGTGATTGCTTCATGCTTGCAAAACAAGCATTTTACTGACTAAGCCACCTCCCAGCCACTGGGGAAAAAATTAAGTTTTTTTGTTTTTGTTTTTGTCTGAGACAAGGTTTCTGTGTAGCTTTGGAGTCTGTCCTGAAACTTAACTCTGTAGACCAGGATGGCCTCGAACTCACAGAGATCTGCCTGTCTCTGCCTCCCATGTGTTAGGATTAAAGGTATGCACCACCGCCGCCTGGCTAATTGAACTTTTTAGAAAGATGTTTATTTTGCCTGTGTGTATGTGTGTGCACAGTGTATGTGTGTTGAAGTCTTGCTGGATTTTGAACCTTGCTCTTGCTCCGTGTCCATCTCCAGCTGTTGGCAGCTTTGCTCTGTAGAATTCTTTCTCCTGGACCTCATAGACAAAGTCTCCATTGCTTCAACACTGCTGCTCTTGGGGCAACAAGAAGAATAGGACATCTACCACTCCTGCCCACATTTCACTGACTGAGGTGCAGCATCTGACTGCCTACAGGTGGGCAAAGAGCCCAGGGTGACTGTGAGCTGTGCTGTGGTAAGCATGTCATTATGGTTGAGTATGAAATGCCTTCCAAAGGCATCTGCATTCCAGAAGACAGTGGAGGCTCGGGAGGAGAAAAAGAAGACATTTCCATGATCAGTGTTAGTCACCAGAGCAATCTATTCACACAGTTATGGCCACATAGGATGCATCTATGCAGGACATAGCCAGTTCTGTAGTTATATCCTAAAACATGCATTCTATGAATAAAAAAGAAAACAATAAATAAAACATACATTATAAATACTACATACACCTAACCTACCAAGCGTTATATTATGACTTGGCTATGAATTGTTATTGTTCTTTTCAAAAGCTGGTGTTCAAGGCATGCTTCCTGATGCAGTGTTCCAAGGCAGGGCTTGGGGAAGTGGTTAGATTGTGGGGGGTCCGATTTCGTCAGTGGATGACAGATTTATGGAGTCATAATTTGACGTTATTGGGAGGAGATACATACCAGGAAGAGGGCCTGGTTAGAGGAAGTAAATTGCTGGGTGTCTGCCTTGTCCCTCCCTCCCCCTCTCTTCCTTTCCTCCCCTCTTCTCCCTCTGACTACCACAGGGTGAGTAACTTCCTTTCCCATGCTCTTCTGCCATGATGCACGGCCTCACCTCAGGCCCAGAAACACAGAGTCAACTCAGCACAGCTGATCCCTCTCATACCAAGAACCGAAAAACAGTTTTCTTCTTTAAAATGTACTTATCTGTATTTTATGTGTGAATGTTTGCCTATATGTATGTGTGTGCACTCTTGATACCCGTGGAAGACAGAAGGGGGCATCAGATCCCTGAAACCAGAGTCATAGATGGTGGTGAGTTGCTGTGTGGGTGCTGGGAACTGAACCTAGGTTCTCTGCAAGAGAAGAAAGTGCTCTTAACTGCTGAGCTGTTTCTCCAATTGCTAAGTATGCTGGCCAATCTTTTGCCAACTTGACACAAGCTAGAGTTATCTTGAAAGGGGAACTTTAATTGAAAAAAAAAATGCCTCCATCAGATTCCCTGTAGGCAAGCCTGTAGGGGGCATTTTCTTGATTAATGATTGATGTGGGAAGGCCCAGCCCACTTGGGGCATTGACAGTCCTGGGCAGGTGGTCTTAGGGGCATAAAAAAGCAGAAGAGTAGCAAACCAGTAAGCAGCATTTCTCTGTGGGCTCTGCTTCAGTTCCTGCCTCAACTTTCCCTAATAGTGGACTATATATTCTGTAGTTATATCCTAAAACACCCATTCTAAGTAAAAAAAAAAAAAAGAATACAGTAAATAAAACATACATCATAAATGCCACATACATCCAACCTACCAAACACTGGATTATGGCTCGACTATTAAACCAAATAAACCCTTTCCTCCCCAGGTTGCTTTTGGTCATGGTCTTTATCACAGCTGTAGGAAGGAAATGAAGACACTAACTGTTTCTTTTTAGTTGTTTCAGTCACAGTGATATCACTGACTGATAAACCGAGCAACACAGCACTGTAGAGGCCTGACCTCCGTGTGGTGATGGGGCAACCTGGGACCTGCTGCTCCTGCCTAGACCGTAATTGTATCAGTCTGCACAGAATCGATCACTGACTTCATAATGCCAAGGATGCTGCCTACTGAACGCACACCGTATCATAAAAAGATTAAACTCAAGCTGCTGGAGTCACAGGTGTCTGTATAGCCACACGGAGACGTTCCTATGGGGTGTGTTCACATGAAATGCATCTGAACAGGTTCAGAGATGGGTTTGGCCCTCCCCATCAGACACAAGCACTTCCTCTGGGTTTGTGTGGTATGTAATAGTTATATATAAGAATGCTGTCACAGCATGGTTTTCTGAGGTATCTCTTCAAACAACCAAAAGCAAACTAACCACACACCAAGAATAGAATGGCTGTGTTGGCTAGGACATATATATCATGGAGTATCACAATTATTAAAATGATGGTGAAAAGTTTTCCTTTAATTTGGAGGGATTTCAAGGCCTGTCGGTGGGTGAGAAACAAGATTTGGTAAAGGAGGGAGGAAAGCCAATGTTTTTGTAATAGAATTCTATTTTTTGTAAATGATTCAAATCCACTTTATGTGAAGATTATATAAAGGATACAGAAAATATACATGAGAAGAATATGGAAGCTTACATATTAGATTACTTCAGCGGAGTAGCAATTGGGGGAGGGGGAAGGGGCGGGCCAAGTAATAGAAGAAGAAAGAAGGTCATCAGAATTAGGTCAACGTGCGGACATGATTCACATGGAGGCACCATCTCAAGGCAAGTCGGAAAGTGTGTGTTTAGGAGTTAACAGTGCTTCTAACTGGATAGGGCTTTCCATCAATTTTTCCATTTCCTGCACACGAGAGTGGTTTATATTGAAGTGAGAAGTTACTAAAGGTACAGAAGGTTCCAAACTTAGACACCTTGATTTCACGGTGCTTTAAAAGTCACCCATGGTCAAGCAGAAAGGCACACACTGGAACCGAATCCATGTGGGATGGAGTCTGCTCTTTTTGTGCCACTACAGTGGATTATCACAGGTGAATTAAAAAAGAAAGGCATTTCTTACTATTCTGGGTGCCGGAAAGTCCAGCGTTAAGATGAGGACATCTGGGGAAGATCATTTTGTTGTATCCAAGGTGAGGCAGAAGGCAGAGAAGGCAGCAGACACATTGCTCGGATCTTGTAAAGCCAGTGACTCCATCATGGAGGGCCTACCTGTGACCTCATGTAACCCACCCTATGACCTCATCTAATCCACCCTATGACCTCATCTAACCCACCTTCTGATCTCATCCAACCCACCCTATGACCTCATCTAACCCACCCTATGACCTCATCTAACCTACCATATGACCTCATCTAACCCACCTTATGACCTCAACTTAACCTATCTTATGACCTCATCTAACCCACTCTATGACCTCCTTATGACCCACCTTATGACCTCATCTAACTCATCCTATGGCCTCATCTAACCCACCCTATGACCTCACCCTATGACCTCATCTAACCAACCTTCTGACCTCACCTAACCCACCCTATGACCTCACCCTATGACCTCATCTACCCCCTTCATGACTTCATCTAACCCAACCTATGACCTCATCTAACCCACCCTATGACCTCACCCTATGACCTCATCTAACCCACCTTATTACCTCATCTAACCCACCCTATGACCTCACCCTATGACCTCATCTACCCCCTCATGACCTCATCTAACCCAACCTATGACCTCATCTAACCCACCTTATGACCTCATCTAACCCACCTTATGACCTCATCTAACCCACCTTATGACCTCACCCTATGACCTCATCTACCCCCCATGACCTCATCTAACCCAACCTATGACATCATCTACCCCACCTCATGACCTCAACCTACCTACCTAATGATCTCATCTATCCCTTTCTCATGGCTTCATCTCACCTTCACCCCAAGAACTCCTGTAACCTTCACCTTATCACCTCGTGTAACTTCCTTTACAACCTCAGCTCACCAAATTTCAGGGCTTCATCTAATGCTCACCTCATGAACCCATTCAACCCTCTTTATGACCATATATAGCCCCCCACGACCTCATCTAACACTCTATGACCTAATCTACCCTCCCACTCAACCTCGTTTGGCACCCACCTCAGGATCTCACCTCAGATCCATTTTCAAATACTGCAACATCTTGGAGGAACAAAGCTTTTTCAACTATGAAGTTTGGGGGAGCACATTGAAGGCATAGTGTGGGGTAGCTAGAAGTGACACTGGGAAGTGTCACTATGGCCATGAGAAAGATTACTGCCATTATTAAAGAGGCCCAAGGGCACTGTGTAGAACTAAGCTGGTCCGTAATCCCAGCACTTCAGAGGCTGAGGCATGAGATTGAAAGTTCAAAGCTAGCCTGGGCTAAATAGTAAGATCTTGTCTCAAAAACATAAATAAGAACAAGAGATCTAAGAGAACTTCCCCACTCATTCGGTCACATGAGCACACAGTGAGCAGGGACCGCTCTGCGAACCTCACCCCACACTGTGAGTCCCGTATTTCCTTCAGAACTGAGAAGGGCAGTCTGTTGTAGCCCTGCCAGGCTGTGGTGTGCTACAAGAGAAGCATGAACTGCCCACAGCCCAGGTGGGTCACACAGACACAGGAGAGCATCAACAAGGGTCAAGTGTGTCATTCTTAGAAAGTCAGGCAGGGGCTGGAAGACAGGGAGGCCTTCCAGAGTGGCCAGAAGCTTGTGTTTTGTGAGGTTTTTTGTTTTTGTTTTTTTTTTTTTTTTTGCTTGTTTTTTTGTTTTTTGGTTTTTCAAGACAGAGTTTTTCTGCAGCTTTGGAGCCTGTCCTGGAACTAGCTCTTGTAAACCAGGCTGGCCTCAAACTGACAGAGAGCCACCTGCCTCTGCGTTCCAAGTGCTGGGATTAAAGGCGTGCGTCACCATTGCCCGGCCCACAAGCTTGTGTTTTGCATAATTTTCCCATTCTAAATGTTTGCTGGCAGTCAACTAAATTGCACCCATCATGCTGGCCAGGCTGTAGGAGCTCAGCTGCTGTCTGGGCTTGGCATTTTAGGCTTTTATGTGGTCATTGTGCGCAAAAGCCCAGGCTGCTGTTTTGTCAGCGTGGGGACCATAACGACCTCTGGGCCTACCTTGACTCCCTCAACTGAAGTTCTAGGTGTGGGATCAGCGTTTCTACCTCTGCTAGAGTGCCACAGAGGTGGTTCCTTCATGATGAATTTGAGAATTCTGACAACTGTAGGACCTTGAGGCATCCAGAACTGTTGAACCTCAACAATATACTTGACTTTTGGCCTTAGGATGCCTCCATACTCTAGCTCACGTTATGACCTGTGCCTTGACTTACCAGTGAAGTATCTGAGTGTAGCAAGCAGCCGAGTTTCACAGCCCTGAGCTCTGGTCATTCCCAGGCTGCCAACCGACTCAAATCATGCAAACGTGAAACCACCTAAGCAGTCACCACATCTCACTCTGGTTTTCTATGCAGGAATGCTACCTGACCATACTGCAGGTAGTTTTTCAAACACATTAATATTCAGTGGGATTCCCCATTCACTAGGTTTTCTTTGCTCTATTAAAGTCTGTTAAATTTGCCTTGTCTGAGTTTTTTGTTTTTGGTTTGGTTTGGTTTGGTTTTTCAAGACAGGGTTTCTCTGTAGTTTTGAAGCCTATCCTGGAACTTGTTCTGAAGACCAGGCTGGCATCAAATTCACAGAGATCCACCTGCTTCTGCCTCCCAAGTATTGGTATTAAAGACGTGTGCCACCACTGCCTGGCTTTTTCTTTTTTCTTTCTTTCCTTTTATGCTTGCCATAAATGTCATATCTGGATTTCCATGACATAAGAAAATTTTGTTCTTGTTACTGTTTTGAGGTAGAGTCTCACACAGCCTGGGTTGGCCTGGTATTTGCTCTGTAACCCAGTCTGGTTTTAAACTCACAACAATCCTCCTGTCTCAGTCTCCTGAGTGCTGGAATCATAGGCATGCATGAACCATCAAGTCCAACTTAAACACCTCCTCAATCAAGTTAACTGCTGACATAAGAGATGGGGCTGTTTAACCTAGAGCAGTCAGGGCCACCTTGGTCTTTGGGAGATGATCCAGACATCACATGTTGGCTTCCTCCCTCCCTCCCTCCCTCCTTTCCTCCCTCCCTCAAAGTCACATTGTAGAGTGGGGAGGGTAGGCAGAGGAGGGAGTAGGAGGGGTAGCAGTAGGGTGGGGGTAAGAAGTGGAGGTGGGGAGTAGGGCTAGGGAGAGGGGAGTTGGGGCAGCAAGTGGGGAGTAGGGAGAGGGATTGGTGGTAGG
>PVIU01026188.1:11930-22526 GCA_004026605.1 Ondatra zibethicus | reverse complement strand
AGCAGTAGATTGAATACATACATGTGATAAGTACACAGCAGTAGACTGAATACATACATGTGATAAGTACACAGCAGTAGATTGAATACATACATGTGATAAGTACACAGCAGTAGATTGAATACATACATGTGATAAGTACACAGCAGTAGATTGAATACATACATGTGATGAATACACAAGCAGTAGATTGAATACATACATGTGATAAGTACACAGCAGTAGATTGAATACATACATGTGATAAGTACACAGCAGTAGATTGAATACATACATGTGATAAGTACACAACAGTAGATTGAATACATACATGTGATAAGTACACAGCAGTTCTTAGGGAAGAAATGAAGTGGCACATATCAGAAATGGCAGACAGGAAACAAGCAGTTTCCACAGCCAGTAACCCCATGGGCTTTCCCTAGTGGGGCTCCCCAGCAGAGAGTCACGCATCTGATGGGTCGGCCTGTTGAACACTAGTTGTCACCTGCTGTATACCCCCATGGCAGCTTTCAGCAGAAAATGATAGTTTCAGTGTAAACTTATTTCCAGGTGTTTCTCATTGTCTGTTATATCCATTAAAATATATCCCAGCAGGGAAATATTAAGTGATTGATTTTAAGCAATAAAGCAGTGTTTATGAGCTTTCTTAGGAAAACGTACCTTGGGCCACTGAGTTCATCTGATCAGTAGAATGAGTTAGAGACAAATGCAATAATTGAAAGGTGTCTAAAAGTGATGACGTTTTAGAGAAGTCACTTTTGACAGAAATGATTTTTTTAAAAAAACGAGAACCCTGTTATTTAACTAGGTGTGCCCTGAAAGAGCCATAACTTTTACTTACCTTTCTCTTTGTTGTATAAACAGCATCGGAGCTGAAGGGTCAGACTCCCGCCAGATTCCCCACTTGAATCCTGGGAAGAAAGCTATTAAATGGACTCTTGTGTGCAGCACAAAAGAGAACAAATAAACATCTCTTTATATAGCACATGTGGCTGTGTTATTATCTTAGGGTACGGGCAGGCCCGAGGAAGAAGCAGGGGCAGGGGACAGTCTCAGCATCTCTCAGGCTAACCTGAAAAGCACAGAGACCATGGTTGCCATCACAAAGGCGATTACATCCAAAGAGGCAAGGGCACAGACTGGCTAGGATGCAAGTTTTTCTCAAGTGTTGAAGGGCTGCTAAAAGTCCTTTCTTCTCTTTCCTACATGACTCTTTTAGATTGTGGATGGGGGCCCCTGCTTGGGAGCATACGCAGTTCCCCCAGAATTTCATATTTCCCTCAGCTTCTCTCTGTCAGGTCCCTTGCCAGCCTGCGAACCTCGTCCACCAAATTGATGATCTCAAACTCTCATGGAAGCAGCACTTGAGAACACTCACAGAGTAGTGTGATTGAGGTTGCAGGAGTTTGATCACAGATATATCTGTGTTGCTATAGTGTTTTCTCTTGACAAATTGATTACATCAAACTTGGAGCCAAAGTCTACCACATGCCCTTTCTCATCCACCACTGGCAATGCTGAGACTGGGCACTATACAAAGACACCTGGCACCATGTAGACGAGAATGATAGTAAGGGCTGTAACCATATGGGCATAGGTGCCAAGCTGTAGCTTTTCTAAAGATGTAGTCCTGAATTCTAGCATGAGAACTCAGTGGTAGGGAATTAACTGAGGATGAGCTTTGAGTAAGGGAATGTACAAGGCATTGCTTGATCCTGGTCCAGTTACTATACATCTTGTTGTAATTAATGAAGAGATAGCATCAAACAAGCTGAGATGAGGAGAAATGCAGACGCATGGCTTGTAGGTACTTGTCTTCTGGTTTCTGTGCTGTGTTTTCCTAGCTCATAGATGGTACCCATGATGGCTTTAGCTGCAGCAGTGCCACATCTATAGGAAACCATGATGGTCGGCAGGCACACCAGGCTTTGCTTCTTACCATTGCACAAACACTATTAGTCATCAGGAAGATGTTCTCTTCTCTACCTAGGAGCATGGAGGAGTCAGGTCAGAGCAGGGCTAGGCATTCATGAAGGAGGTAGGCATGCTAGTTTTTAGATTCTGGGGTCTCTTGCAGGTGTCATACCCTAACTAGGGAAGAAGTGACCAAAAAACCAGAACAAAAGTTTGCTTGCTTGCTTGTTTCTTTGTTTTCTATCAGGACTTCAAGGTTCAGCCATTTGAAGAATACAGACACAACATTTTAGATAGTGAGATTGCAGAAAGTCAAATTCGTTGCAAAAAACCCACTAAACACAAAATCAACCCAAGCTATGAAGTCGTTTCTTGTTTGAATTTGCTGCATCTGAGAGACCATATTTGGAGACAACAACACCTCTGTGTCAGACTGTTGACCGTGCAATTTACGGTCTCAGCAAGTCTCAGGTGTTGGTTATAACCAAGGTTAATCTGCGCTGAAATGTACACTTTAAGATAATGATGCTGAGATAAATGATCCTCTTTGGCTTGTCACCTACAATTCATTTTCTGCAACGTGTCAACCTCAAGTCTTGGGCTAGGCACTACCCTTGACTGAAAGGTTTTTAAATTGCTGTCTCAGGCCACTGTCTTGTTTCAGTTATAGAAATCATTTATGAAAAGCTGTTTATAAATAGCATGTGAAGTGATATTGCAAGTACAGCAACTCATCTAACTTTGCTATGAAAATAAAAAAGAACACAACTTTATTTTGTGTTCTGTTCTGGCTTCTGTGTAAATCTGCGTAAATGTCTGTTTGGCATATTAATTCAAGAGCCTTTTACAGATAAGAGTAACTGAAATAAACTAACCTGTGACAAAGTGTAAGTAGTGAGAGGAAGTTTGGTTGCTGCTCGAAAATGATGTGATTGGTTGACGTTCTCAGACATGGAAAATAATCTCTCTGAAAACCCTGAACATTCTTGTAGCATTATTCCGAGTTTATTTCCCTCGGGGCTGTGTGCCCTACGGTGAGGGATGAGCATGTGAAGATTCTGATAGGTTCCCAGGGCTTCATGAAGTTTGAGTTAAAACGAAGAAACACAGCACAGGAAATCCACACCCCTTCACATATTCCTTAAACCTAGGAATGAGAGAAAATGTGGAAAGGAAAACCCATAAGATACTTTCTTAAAATTACCTTTTGTTCTCTGGAAAACATTGGAATATGTATAAGTTATCGAAAACTCACAACAATTAGAAATTGGACACCTAGAATCCTAAACAAAGTTTAATTTTTTTATATAGGAAACTTGTTTGGAGACAAATTAATGACAGATTTATGTCCCTGTAAAACCATGAAAGAAATATAATGTCATCTTACTTAAAGCAAGATGAACCACTAGAAGACTTTGTTGGGCTGTCACAGAGAACCCCAGGCCCCACGCCTGTTCAACATTAACAGAAAGCCAGAGCAATGGCCACACCCCTTGAGAAAGCCATCTGAAAAGACTTTCATGCAGTAAAGGTTTTAGCTTAAATTTACAGGAACTTTCCGTGAAAGATTTTGTCTTAAGATCTGTGTGCTATTTTGAGCTGAATGATGGTTTTATGAGAAAAGTTATGCATTCTCTTACCCCACTTACCGGTAGATGGAGGAGAAAATTGTACCCTTTATTTAATGTGTTTTTGTCACATTTTACACACAGTGAGGGAGCAGGATAGTTTCCTGGCTGCATTTCTGTTAGAATCTCCTTTGGTTAGGTTATTATGTATGCCGTGGTCTCTCACGCAAGTAAAAAGAAAGGTGAAGGAAGTTATCAATCAAAATACTCAAGTATTTACAAGTTGGTCCTCGGGGCTTAAAGGAAAATAAAGCTTGAAGGTACCCAATAGACTTCATCCGTGAACCGAGGAGCGCAGAGGAATGGCCTTCTGTTTTCCTTGTGAGGCAGATCTAACTGGCGTCAGAGCCTTGAGAGAGTCATGGGAACTGGTTCAGAGTGGGATCCCAAAATGTGTTCTCAAGGGATGGGAAAACGGCTAGAGGTGAAAAACTGTGGAGCCACGGGAAGGCAATTGATGGCTGATGTCATGGTCCCTGGTGACATTTAGACTAAAATAAACATCTCAGATTGGCTGGTTTTTAGTTGTTTTTCTTTTCAAATCCCTCTCTTTATTTATTTTACAGTGGATGGAGCTGAGGTTCAACACTCTGGCAAAATGTCCACACTGCAAAAAAATGTAAGTTCTCTACTGCTGGAAATACCATGGAGAAATCTACAGAGTTTGGAATTCTCCTTAAGTAGATTTGAATTTTAATATGTGTTATGAAGTGAGTGAATATCTAATATATTTACCATTTTCAAGACAAAGCCAAGTCATCTTTAGGCTAATATAGTCCATTTCTAAACTAAACTGATTGGCCTTGATTGTTGTTCTTTAAAGGGAAATCCATTTCTAGGAGAGTAAAAGATTGTCAGTTGCCTGGGGAGTTTTCCAGTGTTATAAAGGTTATAATCTCTTGAAACTAATCTACAGTTGTAAGAAATATTGTAATCAAGGAGAAAAGTCTATATTGTTCGTGAGTCTGTAATTAGTTGATGGTTAGTTTTTCCACTCCCTTCCTAATGAGATTATTACTGTGACAAAGGTTATGTAACTGTCTGTTTTAACTCTGAAGTCTGTTTATCTTTGTTTCTAACTGGTTTGCCTAGGGAAAGGGTAAAAAACAATATGACCATGGGAAACCACAAAGATATGTTGATTAAAAAATATATTTTATGGCTTACGTGTTGGGGATTCTGAGGACCAAGATTCTGTTCCGAGGAGCATGGTAGAATCAGTCATAGTACAGATAATAATGTGTTCTAGCTGAAGAATAGCAAACTTACTCAGCAAAGGGGAAAGGCAAATGGGAGCAGACCTTGAAGATGTTGAGCAAAGCTTCAAAAAGGCCTTTCCCAGTGGAGTCCTCTGTGAAAGAATTGTTAGTGCGTCTGCAATGTGTTTCTGCCAAGGGCACTCACTTGAGGACTTTGCGTCCTGGGGATCATAGGCACCTATTGCCAGCAATACCCACATTCCAGGTACCCAACAGGAGAGTTTTTATTTGGTGTAACCTGTATCACTTACAGAGAATTTATACCCTCTATAACACTCTTAGTACTTATGGAATACTAGGAACGTTTTAAAAACCAGAGTGCCCAGACAGCAGCTGAGGATCACCCTCACGAGAAGGGCTTTTTAATGAGAGTAGTCTTAGGCTTGATCTGTTAGCCTTTCTGCACAACATTAATTTTGACAATGAAAATTTAATTAAAAATGATAATCCACTTACATCTGTGAATTGTAATGTAAGCAAAGTCAATTAAACTGGAATGTTTTGACAATTTGATTTTTAAAACAGAAAATATGGATCCATACTTTATATGACCTTTAGTATGATCTAATTAACTTCATCTATTTTGAAAATAGAAGAATCCCATGAATGGTTTCTCAGAGAAAATAATTAAAAGATATCTGTAAAATTGAGAATACATAATGAAATGTCTCCATTCCTTACTGCTAAATGATTTCAATTAAGTATAATCCCGGGATAATTTTCTTTATCATTCATTTTTAACTTTAAAAGGAGAGATACTTAAAATTCATGAAATAATTCACCCAAGCCCTTAGTTTTATTGAATCTGGTGGAAGTCCATGCATGGAGAAGAAAAGTAGACAGCCCCAAATACATACACAGAAAAAAAGTCATGTTGGGGAGGCAGCAACTCCCGACACATGAATATGCATGCTATCGATATATGTCTGTGCATGTATGCATGCTATTGATACATGTCTGTGCATGTATGCATGCTATCGATACATGTCTATACATGTATCACAGTATACACAAAAATATGTGGGAAATATTTTTGCCAAGGACATCAAGTAGTTTTAAAAATCACAAAAAATAAGAAGCAGAGGATTAGATACTCTGAGCACAGTTAAGAGTGGTCTTGTAGACCCCTGTGCACATTAGCCAGAGCTTTTGCAGGAACCTGAGAATGCAGGGATTGTTGGAATAGTTTTACAAGTTAGAAACCACTGCGAGGGGGTAAGGGTTGTGCTTTAGGAACTTGTTTAACTACTTTAGAACAGTGGCACTATTTTGCTGGTAAGAATGTCAAATTTCGGGCTGGAGAGATGGCTCAGTGGTTAAGAGCATTGCCTGTTCTTCCAAAGGTCCTGAGTTCAATTCCCGGCAACCACATGGTGGCTCACAACCATCTGTAATGAGGTCTGGTGCCCTCTTCTGGCCTGCAGACATACACACAGACAGAACATAATAAATAAACATTTTTTTTTTTAAAAAAGAATGTCAAATTTCTGACCATAAGGCTGTATTGATACGAAGAAGTGTTTGTATCAATACCTTAGGGAATGGTGTGCATAGAAGTTCATGTGGACAGAAGCAGCTTAACCATTGTTCTAAGAAGATGGTCTCTAGAACTGGAATCGTATGCTAAGTATGGGAAAGTCAGGGCATTTGTTGCTTGTGGGCAGAAACTGTCATCAAATGAGCACCCATAGCTGCCTTCCAGATCTCTTCTGGCTCGCTTTTCTTCGTAGCAGCATGGCGGGTCTCTTAGAATAGGATGCTGAGACATCATTTTATTTCTTCAAACATAACTATCCTAGAATTCCTTTTTGTTTATAGGAATTACATCATTATTACAACACTAGTTTGCCGTGTGTTAATCTCACAAGCATTTGAGGACAGCTTTACCCGTGGCTCCCCAGTCAAAGAAATGTATTCTTCTATTTCATGTCCTTATTTATGCAGAAGTGGAGGCTGTTGCAGCTGAAGATGTGTTTTCCTTTCCTTGCGGATGGTGACTGCCACCTGGATGTTCAGTTCTGGTATTCTGAATGTACGGTTGGGGCTGTAGTCCCCAACTGAGATGCTATCGTGGATCTATGACTAAGAGAGAAATGGATTTTTCACAGGAACTCCCTTGTGAACCTTTCTACTGTTTTCTTCTTGGCTGCCACCCGTTAGATTTTCTAAGTTAGCCCTCTTACTTCAGTCAGCACTTTGGTGTTACTGGGAACTTCAAAGACAAACGTCTTATGGTGATGCCCAGTAGCTTGGTAGGCAGAAAGTGGGGAAGGAGAAAGAGAGAAAAGTTCATTAAGACTTCTCAGTGCTACCATGGCAATGGATGCTCTGCTTTGAAGGTCGGCGGGAGAGCGATCGTGAGAGGTGCCTTCAGGAGAGGGTGAATTGTGATCTAAGTTATAGACAAGAGGGGACTTGTAAAGAAGTCAGTGTGGTTCAGTGCAAAAGCAGTCACTTGTGTAGAGGCCCCGGAGGAGGCAAAGCGTAGCCATGTTGTTAAGGACCCAATAGAGAGCACTGGGCATGGATGGAGGTGGCTGGGGCCAATGACGACCTTATTTCCTAGATGCTCTGGAGACTTTTAGGAGGAGCCCGGGATCTAGACAACATGCAGCCGGCAGGAAATAGTAATTCCTTTTCACCAGGGTGATGTAATGAGACTCAGGTTTGCTAGATTCACTGAGACTTCACCTTGTCTAGTCCCTACGCAAATAACATTTGGATCAACATGGCGGTTGGTGACTTTCCCCTGCCTTCACCAGGAGAACTGAAAACTGAGAATTTTGGTATTGGTTAGCCTTCTGCTAATTACGTTACCCTTCAACCAAAGCTTGGCTCTTTGTTCCCTTCTGAGTGTCCTTCCTTAATTTCTACCACCACTGTCCCCAGACCCTTATATCCAGGTCTTTTTGTTCCTACTTTAATCCAGCCTCCACACTTCCCTTGTCTCCGCTGACCTGTTGCTTTCCATCTCTCTGAGATGACTGAAGCTGAGCATGAAACCCATCGGCTTTACGCACTGTCTGTAAGCCTGTCTTTGTCTATGGCCACCTCTCCTCTCCACAGAGGGAGGTCTCTTCTGTGCAAGGCACACCTCATTCCCACAGGAGTAAGCCACCACTAGCTATTACTGTCCAAGTGAGCTGCTGGCTTTGCTGTGAGTATATTCATGTCTAGTTCCAGTCATTCAGCCATTCCTCCCTTACCCATTTGTGTCCTCAGAGCAAGTTTGATCATTGTTTTCTTCTTTCTTTTTAAAATTTGCTCTGCTCTTGGTTATTAGAAACTGCTTTCTTCTGAGTTTTTCCACTTATGAGAACGCTCCTTTGTTATTTTCTTGGTGTCATTTCCTTTTCTAAGATGTTTCATTGGTGCTCTCCAAAGCAGGCATTTCCATGTGTTTTCTGTGAGTTTTGTGAGTTGCACTGTCATCTATGTACCATTGAATTGGTTCGGATTTCTCTCAGAAACTTCAGCTGTAGCTAGATAATCTCTGTTTGTGATTTCATCTGCACTTGTTTCATCCTAGTATCTAGATGACATTACATACATCTTGAACAACTTCCTGGCCCCACTCTGCATACCAGTGTTCCTTATGAGGATGCATATATCAGCGACTCTTACCCCATCTCTCTAGTGCAGCCAGAATTCTGATTGTATCTTTTCTTTTTAATCCATATATGGATGCTGATATCGTACCAATTATGTCCCTTGCCATTTTACTTTCTCCTCTGTGTTCTTCCTATTTCACCTTTACTTCACCCATTCAGCACCTTGTGTTAGTGCTGTGATGGAGGCTTTCAAAAATTACCCTTCGGCCCCAGCCTTAAAGTTTTCAACCAGCTTCCTAGAAAAACAGGCCATATGATTTTAAAGTCTGACTTCAGGTCTTCTAGTAGTTCCCGGAGCATGCAAATATGTGAGGTACATGCTGTGTGGCTCAAGAAGATGCCATGGCCTTTCTTCTCCTTCTTCTTTCTTTTTCTTCTTCTTCTTCTTCTTCTTCTTCTTCTTCTTCTTCTTCTTCTTCTTCTTCTTCTTCTTCTTCTTCTTCTTCTTCTTTTTTTTGTTTGTTTTTTGTTTTGTTTTGGAGACAGTTTCTTTTAACCACTAAGCTTACTAAGTTTGTAGGAAACTTTCTATGGTCCCTAGATTTAAGTCTCTACCTCCCTTCTAGAACTTTGTTTCCTTCCAACCTACGAACAACCCCTATGTGCTACAACAACACATTCTCTACTTGTATAAGCACCCTCTACGGTTCCCTGATTCTTTTCCTGTGTTCTTGTGTGTGAGCCGTGAGATGGCCCTGTCTGCTTCACGTCCCCTCTCCTGGTTGCCTCAGAAACACCCAGTAAACCCTACAAACTAGCTGAAATCTTTTGTTTGCTTGTGCAAACTTCCTGTGGGGGAATGGCTAGAGTATTGTTTTTCTCTCATTCTTGAGCCACACTTCTATTATAAACTAGAATGGCCCAGCCTTCTAGGTATTTACATCTCGCCTGCCTTCAAACCTCTCTGTATTGGTTCATTTTGTATTGCAGTAATGAAATACTAAAGACTTAAGCATTATAAAAAATCAAATAAGGTGACACCTCTTTCTGTCATCTCACTAACGGTGCCTTGCATATGGTATGTATTAATAAATATGCACATATTAGCAAACAGTGGGCTTGGGTTTCTTGCTCTCTGCCATACTTGCGTCATTTTGAAAATTACCAAAATTGGAAATGGAGAGAAGTAAATATTATCGGATTTTGGGTTTCACTTGAGAAACCAGTCACAGTATATGCTCTGATGAATTTCCTGTAGGCTTTTGACAGTGCTGAGAAACCTTAATACTTTAATCCCTACAATGTCATACTTATAATTCTAAAAAGCTTAAGAGAATGATGAGAAGTAAGCACAGTGCTTTTAAGTGACCCTTAGTTGCTAGTGTTTGTAACGATGCAAACCCTTATGTGTGGATGAGGGGAGGTGTTGAGTCTGTTGGTTATGTCTTAGAGCTCCATTTTGAGAATACTTGATAACAGGGAAATATCCATGCTGCCTTTGGGTCGGGGTAAAGACTGGCAGGAAGAGGGTAAGCGAGGACCCTGGAAGACTGTTTTAGGGCAGGAGAATTACACATTTTTTCCCTTTTCATCCATTTCTCTGTTGTCCAAATTTTTCACACAAAATATAAATCATAAGCAAGCCAAAGGCTATTTTTTTTAATCTAGTATTTCTGTTCCGGATAAGACCTTTGGATATGGACATTATCTGAAGGATGACCAAGGACCATAGTGATTTGTTGTTGTTGTTATTTATTTATAAATGTATATTGTCAGTGAGCAGGGCACCATTTACTTTTGTCATTTGTTGAAAAAATATCATTTTATGTGTATGGTCTGTCGTTGTGAAGAAACAAATGAAGCCAGTAAGTTAGTGAAGCCAGGCATAACAAGTCATGAAGATGTGACGAAAAGTCTTGGCATAAATATTTAATGTGTCCCTCTGTTCTGCTCCTTACAGCTCTTCAGTCGGTAGTGCCCTTCCCCGGAGACGCTGCTGTGCCTATATCACCATTGGAATGATATGTATTTTCATTGGAGTTGGATTAACGGTGAGTACTGTCTTTATTTGTTTCTTAGAAGGTTCTCATGTAGCAGAGGGTGGCCTTTGAGCTCATGATCCCCTTGTCTACTGTATCCCTGGGATTACAGGTGTGCCCTATCACGCCAAACCCTGGGATTACAGGTGTGCCCTATCACGCCAAACCCTGGGATTACAGGTGTGCCCTATCACGCCAAACCCTG
>PVIU01026188.1:0-11830 GCA_004026605.1 Ondatra zibethicus | reverse complement strand
TATCAGAGATCCCCAAGAGGGTGATCACTCAGCCTGGCAGGTTCCAGAGCTTCTGAAGGACATGTATTTTTTAAGTAGTTAATTTTTTAAAGATCTTTTTAAAACTTTTTTAATTTTATTTTTTGTGCACATGTGTTTTGTCTGCATGCATGTCTGTGCGCTACTTGAGTGGCTGATGCCCATGGAGGCCAGCAGGAGGTTCCAAATTCTCTGAAACTGGGGTTACAGATGGTTATGAGCCCTGGTGAGAGAGCTGCAAGTCTAATCTAGGTCCTCTGGATGAGCAGTCAGTGCTCCTAACCTCTGAGCCATTTCTCCAGCGCATTGAAAAAGATTTCATGGCATTATATTAATTATATAAAGTCAAGATTTCATTGTGCCTGAACTGTTTCTGATGGAGTCTGCCTACCCAGGAAAAGGCTGTGTTTGTACCACTCTGAAAGTCTTTAGCATTGAGAAATTCATTATTCGTTTGTCAAAAGCCTTTTTTACTGTTGTCGAGTGGGCAGAACCAACTTTGCATGATCACGGAGTATCTTATATCCAAATCAACACTTGCTCATTTACAGAGATTTGAAAAATCATTCTCTTTATCCATGCCAAGCAGAGATTTATGTTTGCTATGAGGACGTGTTAATTTCAGTTGAACAGCTGGCATGGGGGTTACACCAGAAGGGAGCAGGGAGTTGATCTGTTTTGCTCCCCGCTGTGTTCTTCGGTCAGTACACCTGGTCCCATCTTATTAGTAAAGCTTTACTGCGCCATTAAGTAAGAGATAACAATGCGAATTTTCTTCTTCATTATTACTTTTTTTCCTCTTTTGGTACTGCGCCCTAGGATGTATAGGCTCTCACCACTATGTCGGGCAGTGTGCTTTTCTATTTACTTCATAAAATGTGTGGTTAATGCAAGTAGCATTTTTGTATGTTAATCAGTCAAGAGCCACGCGTAATCTTAGAGAGCCTAATTGGCTTCAGTTCGCGGACGTGTTTCATATAATCAAACAGGGAGGGCCAACCCAAGTTTCCTAACAGACATTTCCTTAAAGTTTCTAATCTCTTGATTTTGTTTTTCGTTTCAGGTTGGCACACAAGACTTTTCAAGGCGATTTCATGCAACCTACGTGTCTTGGGCAATTGCTTATCTCTTAGGTTTGATTTGCCTTATCCGAGCTTGTTACTGGGGTGCAATAAGAGTCAGTTATCCAGAACACAGTTTTGCTTAAATCTCCCCCTGAATCCTTGATGCAGGTGAGAGTGTCCAATAGTTCTTGATAAAGCTCTTTCGGACGCCTTCAAATCATTTAGCCTAGTGGATTCCATCCTGCTTTGTATAATAGTTTCAAGACTTTGTGAGTCTTTTCTGAACAGATGCTCACTATAGTACATTATATGCAAGTTTATTTTGCTGCTAGGTTATCAGACTTGGAAAAATAAAGTGCATCTTTGTTCTCTTAAATCATTTAAAGATATTTTTGTGTTTGTCATCACATGTTACATCTAACACCAGTCTTTTATTATGTTTAAACCAGTAATGTCATTACTCGCTGATCTGTGACTATTCCCAAGAAGTGTTTATAAATGTTTCTACAATAGGTTCACATTTATACTTACATTTTCAACAGAATTGCTTGCTTTAAAAATCTAAGCAATATGCATTTTTGCTTGAACTGCTTACTGTAATTTTAACCTAAGATTATAGTTACCTTATTCAGGAAAAAAAAATTGAGTGTACTTTCAAAAACTTGACATTCTTGTCAGAGAAACATTTCTAGATATTATATGCTTGTTTTTTGTTGTTTGTAGAAAGATACAATATTTTGGTAGTAAATTAAAATACTTAGGATGAACATGTTTGTCCACAGTCGGATATGTTGGATAAATGTCTTTTCTCTAAGATTACAGAACATTTTGCCTTTCATTTTTGTCTTTTTATTTAGCATTTACAAAAATCTGGTCTGATTTATGGAACTTAGTGTTAGTCTGCTGGATGTATTCCTTTATAGACTGGAGGAGGCATTGCGGAAAACACATTTTATAAGGCTTCATCATCTCATCACAGACACATTTACACTGGGCTGTACTCCCTCTCCTTAGATCATGGCAAATTTTTTCTTGAGATCCTTGTGCACCCGTTTCCCTGAGCAGAGGACCTGTGGCATTTTGCCTTAGCTGAAATACTAAAGTGAAAGATTCTCTTACTGTTTCTCAGCTGACCAGATAACGAATGAGTCAGCTTACTCAAGGAAACGGATCAGAGATAATGAGCTTCATGGCTTTCTAAGACTTCGCCTGGGGTCTGTGCCCATGTCTGCAGTCTCGAAGTAATTATTTGAGAGTTAATGGCTTAAACTCTTTTAAATTGTAGATCAGACAGTAAAGTGACCTGAGTAAATTAGTAGGTGATTCCAAGGGACAAGACTAATATTTTAAGTTATTTATGTTCCTGATTAATATAAAAATGCACTTACCGCGAAGTTTGAAGTGAAATACATGTAAACCTCAAAGAGAAAATGATAAATGTATAAATGCAGTAGCTCAGGATTATATGTATCTTTGAAAATACACTAATAAAGGTGATTATTCAAGAATGATCTTGTTCTACTTCATCTTAAAAAATAAGATTTAATTTCTAAAATTTACATTGAGATCTTGCTCTGAAATACTCATATTAAAGAAGACATGTAACTTTTATAATGTTCTTTTGTTGGTTTGTGCTATTTTCATAAATATGTTTTCCAAGACTCATTTTGCGTGCCATGGTGTTGGTAGCACCCTTGACGTTCAGTATAAAATAATCTCCTTCGTCTTGCCTTAGTGACAGTATTTGTAATAGTGCTAGGTGGTGATTGTCCCCGTTGGTGTGAGCTCTCACATTGTGTTATGTGCTATTTGACAATATCCTTCTGAAATACAACTCTGGGAGATGCGTGACAGTTTGCTCACATGTTCACCCCCATTTAGATCCTGCTCCTGGTGCATGTGTGCTCTGTCTAAATGAAAGAATGGATGTGGGTGACAGATAAGTGACTGGGTTATTTTTAGTTCTTATGTATACTTGGGTCAGTACTTAGTATTCTTTATGTAAACATTATAATGTTAGGCTAAAGAAAAAAAGTACTGCCTAGAAGGAAACCATGTAAAAGATTGGTATGATAAGTGATGAAAGCTAGGAGAGACACTTCAAGAGCTAACATTGAAAAAAATTAAAATTTACAAATAAAAGCAAAAGACAATTTGGTGAAGATATTTTCAAAATAGTTGAATCAATTTCTGAAATATGGAAAGGATCTAAAGGCAGGAAGAAGCAGTTTTTAAGAGGAAAAATAAAGCCAAGCACGGTGGTGCACACCTTTAATCCTAGTATTCGGGAAACACAGGCAGGTGGATCTCTATGAGTTGGCTGCCAACCTGCTCTACAGAGCAAATCCAGCCAGCCAGGGCTTTGTGGTGACAACCTGTTGGGAAAAAAGAAAGAAAAATATTAAACTAAACATTAACATTTTTTAAAAATGGCATTTCTTTTTTTAGTGTGTGTGTGTGTGTGTGTGTGTGTGCGCGTGTGTGTGTGCGCGCGCGCGCGTGCACACGCATGCAAGCACCTGTGGAAGACAGTGTTGTCAGATGTCCTGGAGCTGAAGTTGCAGACAGTTGTGAGGTGTCAGACATGGATGTTGGAGATCAATTCAGGTGTCTGTGAGAGCAGTATGAGATCTTAAACACTGAGCTATCTCTCCAACCCTAACAGGGATATTTGTTTTTAGTGAAGAACGTAAAGGAAATAGTATTTTCCCCATCAACTGATAATGAAGAATAGTAGTAGTATTCCAAAGCTTTTTAGAATATGAAAATCTCAATTTTCCCCTTCTCTCATTCTTGCCTCCCCATATAATTCTAAGAAGTTATACCAATGATGCTATGAATAAGAGCAAGTGTGTATATTGTGTTTATCACATTTCTGTTGGTTAAATGTTAAAAAGAGGAAATAGTTTTTTTTGTTTTTTTTTTTTAAGAATAGGTTAGGGTCAACCAGTTATGGCACATTTAACTTGTAATTGTCAAGTAAAATTCACCACTAAAAACATGAAAGAGCCGGGTGGTGGTGGCACATACCTTTAATCCCAGCACTCGGGAGGCAGAGGTGGATGGATCTCTTTGCGTTCAAGACCAGCCTGGTCTACAGAGAGTTCCAGGACAGCCAGGGCTGTTATACAGAGAAAATTAGTCTTGAAAACCCAAATAAATAAATAAAATTATCAAATAAATAAATAAATGAAAATACAAAAGAAATGAAATGAACTCAGTTACAAAGTAATGCCTGCATTTTGATCCGTTTTGGGGAAAGTGTTTCTCTGCACACTGGACACTGTGGAGAGCAACAAAATGTTACCTCTGGATGGCGAGAGACAAAAGGTTCAAATACTTTTTAACTACATTAATAGTTGGAAACTTCAAATTTTGCTCTTGATAAATATGGCACGGTCACACCAATATTTGTTACGTTTTCATTGAGATTTTAATACATATTAAAGCTTAGTCTTAAGTGAATTACTACAAGTTTGCTATCAGTTCTACATTTTGAGACTTCATGCCCTGTACTTCTTTTGTGTGTGCAGTGCACTTCTCTGTGCCCTGCACCATCTGTGGCCCAGAAAGTCCTCATCATAGTGACGAATCACAGCACAAAGAACTTGTCTCCTGGTGCCCAAAGTGTTTCAGAGGGGAAAACGAGCCTATGATTAGATACTTTCTCTTACAAAGTACTTTACCACTGGAGTGTGTGTGTGTGTGTGTGTGTGTGTGTGTGTGTGCGCGCGCGCATGTTCATGTGCCTTGATGTATATGGTGGGTTCTTGCCTTCATTATTCTGTGGATTGGGTCAGGTGATCTGGTTTGTGCAGCAAGCGTTTCTACCCACTGAGCCATCTCACCATCCCTGATTGGGTATTTCTGACCATTGTTTGTGACTGTCCCTGTTATTTTGGAACAAAGGAATCTAACAATGACTCAGGCCAGGTGCTGTGCTACTGTCACAGAACATGTTGTGTTTACAGGTGCCAAGGAGGGGACTGCGCTTCTGTTTTGCACAGAACAGGGGCATCATGCTCTTCCAGAGTCCTTTAGAGACTGATTTTGTCAGACAATCTGCATTCAAAAAGATCATTGCTAGGTAATTCTGATATGTTTTCAGATTACTCTGTTTAAAATACTGTACACCAGATTGAACCCCCTCCGAATTTCCTGTTAAGTAAGAACTTCTAATTGCATTTGAGTAACTAATATCCTTAGTTTTGGCATGGCTGTTCTTGACTGCCTAGGCCATCATGAAATGCTATGGCCATTTTCATAATCATAATCCACATAATTGCTCTAAAAATGTTGACATTTGCAGTTACTGTATGTAAGTTCTGGCATGCACATAGCTATATGCGTAACACGCAATGAAGAAAGCCCTAGTGTTGAGTGTTACATATGCATGTATGTACATGCCTGTATACACACATTAAATGCCCGCCATACCCATGATTCTGCAGGGGTTGAGTTGTTGAAGATAGCTAAGTGATAATCCCAGCTGGCATTGGTCGGGCTGCTTTCAAAGCACACCTGTTTTCTACTGTAGGAGATTTCTTTTTTTGGGGGGGGGTGGGTTTCAAGACATGGTTTCTCTGCATAGCCTTAGCTGTCCTGGATCTCACTCGTTAGATCAGGCTGGCCTCAAACTCAGACATCCACCTGCCCCTCCTCCCGAGTGCGGGCCTTAAAGGTGTGTACCACCACCGCCCAGTTACTGTATGAGATTTTACTGTGCTTCCCTTTGCAGCTAAAGACGTTTGGTCTGTGTCCCCATTTTATCACAATTAATAGGCATGTTTAACGGAAGTAGTTATTCCAGAATAATAGTTAAAAATCTATGAATTTGAAATATACAACATCAATTTAAAATTATTTAATTTATAATATATTTTTATTTTAATAACTTCCATTAAATAATGGAAAGACTGAGTAGAAACTGAGAAAACTGGTGTGGATTGAGCCTTAAATAATATAACTAAGTTTTATTCTTGTAATGCTAGCTAAATTGGTTATAGAATAGTACAAAATGCTTAAAAATGAGTCTGTAAAAGGTTTTCAATTTACATTTTATCCTCTATGTTTTCTAAATGTGAATGACTTGAAGTGAAATACTCTTTTAAAAAGAAGTACAAAAAAAAAGCAAAACTAAGTCTACTTTTGAAGGCTGCCTGTCTGTAATGTGTGTGTCAGATGCCTCTGAAGACCGTGAAGGTCAGGCAGCTCGCCTGGGGTTTGCTGGGTAGCTTTCTAACAGAATCTGCTTATGTTGAGTTTTTGAGCACTTCCTAGAGGTCTATTGCTATTTGTGTGTTTGGATTTAAACTATAGAAAGAAATTGGAAGGAATGCTTACTTGGTAGTTAAGAGTATTAACTGTTTTGTGTTTTTGAGACAGGATTTCTCTGTGTTCCTGGCTCTCCTGGAACTCACTCTAGGCCAGGCTGGCATTGGACTCAGAGATCCGCGTGCCTCTGCCTCTCGAGTGCTGGGATTAAAGGTGTGCGCCACCACGCCTGATGAGCATTAGCTTTTAGTGGCCTGGCGTTCATTTTCCAGCACTCATGATTGCTAGCTCCCCCAGGTTGAGCAACTCATAAGCACCTGTGGTTACAGCTAGAAGGAATCCAGCACCCTTTTCTGCCATCTGAGGACACCCACATGCCTATGTGAGCATACATGTGCTAGTTCACACACACACACACACACACACACACACACACACAAATTTTAAAAAGTCTTAAAACTATTCAAAGTTTCCTAGTGTATCACTAAAATTTTCTTCAAACCTTGGGATGTCTGATATTTCCATATGTCTTTGGCTTAAGATATTGGACGTTTGAGCAATCTGGAGACTTTTCAGACGTAAGCCTTTGTAATAGCACACGTGTGGAGAACACTTAAGGCTGTGTAAGCCTTTTCTTCTGGTCTCTTCAATCATACCCACTCCCTCTCTGCCAGCCACTTGCCATCTGTTCACATCGCCAGAGTTAGCAGAGTTCCGAATGTGGCTTTCGCCCTTGTCACATGGCACCATGTTATCTGTGGGTGCTCTAGTAGTGTTGTGGTCTAGACCAGCGCCTCTAACACTTTTCCACTCATGAATCCTTTTCTCCTGAGAGGCTTTCATGACACTAATATATAGGCCTATAAAATAGACATACAAATAAAACATCCACTGACAATAAAATGTGAAGAATTTGATTTTGGTGCACATAAAAATTTACCATGTATTAATGAATTAATAAAGCAAATTTACATATTAATGAGATCAATGTGCTTATTTCTACATAAAAAATTAAAACGTGGATATTTGTTAATGCATGGCACAGAACACCCTCAGCATTTTCAGCTGATTGCATTTGACTCAATAATTGTCAATACTGATAGCAGAATGCTGCTTTCCCACATATATGCTACAGCATGGCAGAAGTATGTTTAGAGTCATTTCAAAAATTGTCAATTTTGTCCTAATATGAAGACAAAATACTGATTTGTATGTGTGTGTGTGGTGTGCATGTGTACAGGTGTGTGCACGCCTGTACACACAGGATAGAGGATGGTGTCAGGTGTCTTGCTCTCATTCCTCACCTTATCCTTTGAGACAGGACCTCTCACTGAATATGGAATTTGTATTTTTTGGTTAAGAGCCAGCAAGTGCCAGGCGTCTTCCACCCCCCCACCCCCCGTGCAGAGGTTAAAGGAGCACTTGACAACTCCTGTTCTACACGACTGTCATGTTTACCAAACATGAGCTTTTGTCTACTAAGTCACCTCCCTAGTCTGTGAATAATCTACGAAACTCAACTCAGCAACATAAAACTGAAAATCAGATATTATAATGCAGTAGATTATAATATATGAACATGATACATGTTGAGGAATCATTAGGAAAATATTAAAAGCCTTTGTTTTCTGCAGCCTAACTATTGTTTACATAAGAACAGAAAATTTTAATATTACTTTTATGTGTATGTGTATAGACTTGTGCATATGAGTGCCAGAGCTTGCCAAGGCCGGAAGTGTCAGGTACAGATCTGGAGATGCTGGCAATTGTGAATCGCTGCCGTGGGTGATGGGTGATGGGGACCGAGCCAGGTCACCTGCAAAAGCAGAGCACATTAACTGCTGAACCTTCTCTCCAGTCCCCCAAAGCAGGGAACTTTTCCATACATTAAAAGAATACAACTCAAAGTATACTACATGGACACTTGGCTTGAGGGCATGCAGAGTGTAGCGTGCACTTGCTGTGTGTTCAGAGCTAAGGCTAACATAAAGCTATGTATTCGACATGGCTGAGTACTAGCAGACGCGCCTCAGGTTATGCTCCATTTTGAAGGGGTGTTTGGCCATCGTGCATTTGAAAACCTTCCATTGCCGTCACTTGTTTTCAAGTCTGTGTGACACTGTGTGGGTCCCCAGCTCACGGCTACTCACAGGTCTTTGCTTCTGTTGGAACAGCAATCCTATTCCCTTCCATTCTAGGCTTTCCCTTTATAGCCAATTCTTTGTGCCTCCCGAGAGAAACCACAAAACTCCATTTCTGTATTCAGCGGAGTGCCCATGTCAGTGGCGGGCCTGTCCGTGCCGCATTCTCAGACCATCTGCAGTCTGTCAGCACTTCCCCTCTCAGCCACATGCGCTGCTGTCTTCATGAACACTGCTGTTTATGCGAAGCTCTTTTATGTTACTTGGGTGACCATAAAAACGTCTATTTCTCTTACTCTGTGTCCTTCCTGCCATTTTCCCAATTTCTTTCCCACATCGCCACTTTCCGAACTCTCACATTGAACCTAAAGTCCTGCCTTTTGGAATCCTCACAAAGGAATGGAAGATCTTTCGTCTTTATTTAGCTTAATACGCCACTACAAAGCAATCACGTTGATTTGATGCTTCTGTAGGATGGAATTGCTGTTATTTGTATTGATTCCTGTTTCATTTATATATGTGTGTGCATAAGTAACATATATATTTAATCATTACATATATATCATTAATATGTAATAATCTATTATAATATGCCGTATAATCATTAAATGATATATATCCCTTTGTGTTTGTCTTGTTATTGCAACTATAGCTTTCTAATGGAGAAAACATTTTTTTGCTTGAAAAGTCTCCATAGGCCTTATTGACCCATGACCCCTTCCCTGAGCCTTTTATTCCTCTGACCCTTCAGCGGTGTCTTTCTTTGATTCCATGTGAACACTTCCACTACATCTACCACACTCTGCTTTGTTAGTCCATGGACACTCTTACTAATGGCTGCCATTTCTCTTCTTGTTGAATGTGCCTTAACAATCCAAGTCCCCCACCCACTCAGTTTGTATTCTTAATTCCTAGCACTGAATATTCATCAGCCATCAAAACCTTTTATCTAACTTGATGGAGTTGAGCATTTAATACACGGATGCAATAACATCCCATATTTGTGGAGGGTCTGTCCTAGAATCCCCGTGAATCACGCTGAACTCTTATGTAAACACTGTGTCTTTCTTATGAATTCATACCTATGACAATAGCATACACAGTAAGAGATTACTAGTGACAACTATTTAGAAAACAGAATGGAAGGACATGCTGTTATAAAAAATTCCAGAATCACTGTTCTTGGGTTTTGGGAATATTATTGGTAAAATAATACTCACTTGAATAAAAAGGCAGCTAAGTCTCCTCAGTCTGGCAACTGAGATAGCTATGAAATAATTAAAGGGCATCTAATATATACTAAATAAATACAATGGACAAAGGAATGATTCAGCAGTGTGAGAATTCACCAAATTACCCAGAATATACAATTTAAACCTCTTAAATTATTTCTGGAATAGTCTGGCCAATACCTTTAATATATTTTTAAAAATTTTTGTATTTAAAACTTTTAGTACTATATATTTTGATCAAGTTCTTTCCTCTCCCAAGTCCTCTCAATTCTCTACCCATGTAAGTTCACATTCTTTTACCTCTTAAGAAATATCCAAGCCAAAATCAAACCAAAATAAACAATACAAAACAAAACAAATCACAACCCCACAAAAAACGCAAACCCACAACAGTGCACCCTGGAATACCAAGTGCTACACTCCACTAGGAAAACAGATTTTCTGTCTCCCAGCAACTATTCATTGTAAATAGCTTCTTGGTTAAAGGATAGAAGATACTAGAGAAAAATATTTCAAAATAATACTAACTCCCACAATGTTTTACCCTATAGCATGTGTGTATGCATATCTATCATTTGCAACACTATTCTGGTAACATTTTAATATGAACAAAATTTGATATCTCTTGCAAACATTTTTTAAATTATTGAAATTTCATTTCAGTTCTACAGTTGCACAGTTAAAGTAACATTCCACAGCATAAACAAATACTACACATCTTTACAAGTTAAAGTAACACTCCACAGTATAAACAAATGCAACACATCTTTACATAGTTAAACATTCCACAGCATAAACAAATGCAACACATCTTTACACAGTTAAAGTAATAGTCCACAGCATAGACAAATACAACACATCTTTACACAGTTAAAGCAATATTCCACAGCATAAACAATTGTTAACACATCTTTACATAGTTAAAGTAATTTCCCAAACAGAGGAGTGATAATGAGCGAAGGGGTCAAGACCATGATGAGGACACCCACAGAAACACCTGACCTGGGCTATTGGGCGCTCACTGACTCTAGATTGACAGCGGGAGAATCTGCATAGGCCCAAACTAGTTTCTCTAAATGTGGGTGACAGTTGTGTGGCTGGGGCAGTCTGTGGGGCCACTAGCAGTGGGACCAGGATTTATCCCTAGTATAAGCATTGCAGTTCAGATGGAAAAGTATTCTGGCAGTTGGGGGCCAGGGACTCCTGAGTGCTACAGCTTGGCTGGAGTATTCTGGCAGTTGGAGCAGTAAACAGCACAGGCAGCAGTTAGCATAGCAGCTTACAGCCCTGCTCTAGGGAAGTGGTTCCCCAAAGTCACAGCTCTGCATGGTTCTCTAGGAAGTTGTTACAGTTCGGCTCTGTGGCCTCAGGAGCGTAACAACTCCGCTCTGCTAGGGGAAGATTTCCCGGGCCAAAGTTACAGCCCTGAGGCAAGGCACTGGGATCCTCTATCTCTGGCTGCCCCACCAAAGTTGTAACAACTCCGGCTTTGCTAGATTTCCCCAGAGGAAGCGTTTGGAGGTCTTCCCCCAAACCTCACTCAAGAGATTTATTGGGAGGGAAGAATCCAGAAGAGTGGCTGCCTCTTTCAGGGTGGAAGACAGCAGCAAACAGAACAGGCACAGGACTTACACAGGGTTTCTTGGGGGCAGAGTTTTTCCTTGGAGAAGTTAGTTTAGTTGGTCAGGAGCAGAGATTGCTGATTTCAGGGCCAAACTGTGTTTCTTTCACTGGCCTGTTTTTAGCTTTTTGGCTCTAGTTTTGGGGACAGGACATTTGGGCCAAAATATTTCATTCACTGGTTGTACTTTGACAGGCCCTTTCCCCTACACCTAGTCCTTGAGCAGGCTTTTTGGAGCCCATTCCCTATGGAGGAATACCTTGCTCAGCCTAGATATAGTAGAGAGGGCCTTGGTCCTGCCTCAAAGCAGTGTGTTTGACTTTATTGACTCCCCATTGGAAGCCGTACCCTCTCTGAGGAGTGGATGGGGAGTGGGAGAAGAGGAGGGAGAGGAAACTGGGATTGTAATGTAAAATGAGAAAAGCTTGTTTTTAAAAATAAAGTAGAAAAAAAGAAAAGGTAGGAAAAAAGTAATTTCCA
>PVIU01026187.1:0-22428 GCA_004026605.1 Ondatra zibethicus | reverse complement strand
CCACCCCCGCCTCTCTTCCCACCCCAGTGCTTCCAACTTTTACCTGGTGATCTTGTTTGCTTCCAATTTCCAGGAAGATCTGTATATGCTTTCTTTGGGTTAACCTTGCTATTCAGCTTCTCTGGGCTTGTGAGCTATAAGCTTAGTGTCCTTTGCTTTATGGCTAGGGTCCACTAATGAGTGAATACATACCATAATCATCTTTCTGGGTTTGGGTTACCTCACTCAGGATACCATTTTCTATTTCAATCCATTTGCATGCAAAATTCAAGATGTCATTGTTTTCTTTTTACCACTGAGTAGTATTATAATGTGTATATATTCCACACTTTATTGATCCATGCTTCCATTGAGGGGCACCTAGGATGTTTCCAGGTTCTGGCTATTACAAACAATGCTGCTATGAACATAGTTGCACAAATGCTTTTGTAGTATGATTGGGCATCTCTTGGGTATATTACCAAGAGTGGTATTGCTGGATCCTGAGGTAGGTTGATTCCCAATTTCCTGAGAAACTGCCACACTGATTTCCAAAGTGGTTGCACAAGTTTGCATTCCCAGCAGGTATGGATGAGTGTCCCCCTTACTCCACATCCTCTCCAGCATAGGCAATCATTGGTGTTTTGATTTTAGCCATTCTGAGAGGTATAAGATGGTATCTCAAAGTTGTTTTGATTTGCATTTCCCTGATCACTAAGGAAGTTGAAGATGACCTTAAGTATCTTTTGGCCATTCAAACTTCTTCTATTGAGAATTCTCTATTCAGATCCTTACCCCATTTTTTAATTGGAGCATTTAAATTTTTAATGTCTATTTCTTGAGTTCTTTGTATATTTTGGAGATTAAACCTTTGTCTGATGTGGGGTCAGTGAAGATCTTCTCCCATTCAGTAGGATGCCTTTTTGTCTTAATGACTGTGTCTTTTGCTTTTCAGAAACTTCTCAGTTTCAGGAGATCCCACTTGTACATTGTTGATCTTATTGTCTGTGCCATTGTGGTTTTACACAAGAAGTGGACTCCGATGCCCATGTATTGCAGGCTACTTCCCACTTTCTCTTCTATCAGGTTCAGTGTGGTCGGATTTATGTTGAGGTCTTTAATCCATTTGGACTTGAGTTTTGTGCATGGTGATAGATAAGGGTCTAATTTCATTCTCCTACAGGTTGTCATCCAGTTATGCCAGCACCATTTGTTAAAGATGCTTTCATTCTTCCATTGTATAATTTCAGCCTCTTTGTCAAATATGAGGTGCTGATAGGTTTGTGGATTAATATCCGGTTCTTTCATTCAATTCCATTGGTCAATATCTCTGTTTTTATGCCAATACCAAGCTGCTTTAATTACTGTAGCTCTGTAATGGAGTTTGAAGTCAGGGATGGTAATGCCTCCGGAAGTTCCTTTATTGTATAGGATTGTTTTGGCTATCCTGGGCTTTTTGTTTTTCCATAAAAAGTTAGTTATTGTTCTCTCAAGGTCTATGAAGAATTTTGTTGGGATTTTGATGGGGATTGCATTGAATCTATAGATTGCTTTTGGTAGAATTGCCATTTTTACTATATTGATCCTACCAATCCAGGAGCATGGGAGATACTTCCATTTTCTGGTACCCTCTTCGATTTCTTTCTTCAAGGTCTTAAAGTTCTTGTCAAATAGATCTTTTACTTCCTTGGTTAGTGCTACCCCAAGATACTTTATGCTATTTGTGGCTATCGTGAAAGGTGATGTTTCTCTGATTTCCCTCTCTGTTTCTTTATCCTTTGTGTATAGGAGGGCTACTGATTTTTTTGAGTTGATCTTCTATCCTACCACATCACTGAAGGTATTTATCAGCTGTAGAAGTTCTTTGGTAGGGTTTTTGGGGTCACTTATGTACACTATCATCTGCAAATAATGAGACTTTGGCTTCTTCCTTTCCAATTCAAATCCCCATGATCTCCTTATTTTGTCTTATAGCTATTGCTAGGACTTCAAGCACTATATTAAAGAGATATGGTGAGAGTGGACAGCCTTGTCTTGTTCCTGATTTTAGTGGAATCGCTTTGAGTTTCTCTCCGTTTAATTTGATGGAAGCTGTTGGCTTGCTATATATTGCTTTTATTATACTTAGATATGATCCTTTTATCCCTAATCTCTCCAAGACCTTTATCATAAAGGGGTGTTGAATTCTGTCAAATGCTTTTTCAGCATCTAATGAAATGATCATATGATTTTTTCTTTCAGCATATTTATGTGATGGATTACATTGATAGATTTTGGTATGTTGCACCAGCCCTGCATCTCTGGGATGAAGCCTACTTAATCATAATGGATGATTTTTTGATGTGTTCTTGGATTCAGTTTGCCAGTATTTTGTTACTAATTTTTTGCATCAATGTTCATAAGTGAGACTGGTCTATAATTCTCTTTCTTGGTTGCATCTTTGTGTGGTTTTGGTATCAGGGTGATTGTAGCTTCATAAAAAGAGTTTGGCAATGACCCTTCTGTTTCTATTATGTGAAACACATTAAGGAGTATAGATAGTAGCTCTTCTTGGAAGTTCTCTTAGAATTCTGCATGAAAACCATCTGGTCCTGAGCTTTTTTTGGTTGGGAGGTTTTTGATGACAACTTCTATTTCCTCGTGAATTATAGGTCTATTTAAATTGTTCACCGGGTCTTGATTTAATTTTGGTATGTGGTATTTATCTAAAAAACTGTCCATTTCTTTTACGTTTTCCAATTTTGTGGCATACAGTCTTTTGTAGTAAGACCTAATGATTCTCTGAATTTCCTCAGTGTCTGTTATGTCCCTCTTTTCATTTCTAATCTTGTTAATTTGAGTGTTCTCTCTCTGCCTTTTGATTAGTTTGGATAGGGGTTTGTCGATCTTGTTGATTTTCTCAAGGAACCAGCTCTTCATTTCATTGATTCTTTGGATTGTTTTCTGTGTTTCTATTTTGTTGATTTCAGCTCTCAGTTTGATTATTTCCAGTCTTCTACTCCTCCTGGGTGAGTCTGCTTCTTTTTTTCTAGAGTTTCCGGTGTGCTGTTAAGTCACTAATGTGTGCTTTCTCCATTTTCTTTATGTGAGCACTAAGTGCTATGAACTTTCCTCTTAGCATTGCTTTCATAGTGTCTCATAGGTTAGTGTATGGTGTTTCTTTATTTTCATTGAATTCAAGGAAGACTTTAATTTCTTTCTATATTTCTTCCTTGACCCAGGAGTGGTTCAGTAGTTGACTGTTCAGTTTCCATGAGTTTGCAGGCTTTTTGGGGGTGAAATTGTTGTTACATTCTAACTTTATTCCATGGTGATCGGATAAGACACAGATGGTTACTCCAACTTTTTTGTATCTGTGGATGTTTGCTTTGTTACAGAATATGTGATCAATTTTTGAGAAGTTTCCATGAGATGCTGAGAAGAAGGTATATTCTTTCCTGGTTGGGTGGAGTGTTCTATAGATGTCTATTAAATCCATTTGATTCATTACATCTGTTAGTTCTTGTATTTCTTTGTTAAGTTTCTGTCTGGTTGACCTGTCCATTGGTGAGAGAGGAGTGTTGAAATCTCCTACTATTAGTGTGTGGGATTTGATGTGTGCTTTGAGTTCTAGTAATGTTTTTTTTACATATGTGGGTGCTTTTATATTAGAGCATAGATATTCATGATTGAGACTTCATCTTGATGAATCTTTCCTGTTATGGGTATGAAGTGTCTATCTCCATCTCTTCTGACTGATTTTAGTTTGAGGTTGATTTTGTTATATATTAGCATAGCCACACCTGCTTGTTTCTTAGGGCTGTTTGATTGAAAAACCTTTTCCCAACCCTTTACTCTGAGATACTCTCTGTCTTTGTGGTTGAGGTGTGTTTCTTGTAAACAGCAGAATGTTGGATCCTGTTTTTGTATCCATTCTCTTAACCTGTGCCTTTTTATAGGTGAGTTGAGTCTGTTGATATTAAGTGTTATTAATGACCAGTGGTTGTTAACTCCAGTTATTTTCTTTTTCGTAGTAGGGTTTGTGTGTCTCCCTTCTTTGATTTGAGCTTGTGTATGGTTGTTAGATGTCTGTGTTATTATGGGTGTTGTTTTATTCCTTTAGTTGTGGTTTACCTTCTAGTACTTTCTGTAAGGCTGGGTTTGTGGCTATATATTGCTTAAATTTGTTTTTATCCTGGAATATCTTGTTTTACCCATTGATGGTGAAAGAAAGCTTTGCTGGGTATAGTAGTCTGGGCTTGCATCCATGGTCTCTTAGTTTCTGCAGCACATCTATCCAAGACCTTCTGGCATTCATGGTTTCCATAGAGAAGTCAGGTGTAATTCTGATAGGTTTACCCTTATATGTTATCTGACCTTTTTCCTTTGAGGCTCTTAATATTCTTTCTTTATTTTGTATGTTTTGTGTTTTGATTATTACATGGCGAGGGGATTTTTTTTTTTTATCCAGCCTATTTGGTGTTCTGTATGCTTCTTGAACCTTCATAGGAATACCCTTCTTTAGGTTGGGAAAGTTTTCTTTAATAATTTTGTTGAATATATTTTCTTGGCCTTTAGAGTGGACTTCTCCTTCTTCTATCCCTATTATTCTTAGGTTTGGTCTTTTCATGGTGTCCCAGATTTCCTGGATGTTTTGTGTTGCAAATTTGTTGGATTTATTGTTTTCTTGATCACTGAGTTCATTTTCTCTACTGTATCTTCTGCGTCTGTGATTCTTTCTTCTATCTCTTGTATTCTGTTGGCTATACTTGTCCGTGTAGTTCCCGTTTGTTTATCCAGATTTTCCATATCCTGCCATCTCTCGGTTCGTGTTTTCTTCATTGCTTCCATTTCAGTTTTCAAGTTTTGAACTGTTTCGGTTACCTGTTTGATTGTTTTTTCCTGGTTTTCAGGGGTATCTTTGAGGAATTTATTCATTTCTTCTAACTTTTTGTTAGATTTCTCATCCCTTTCTTTAAAGGAGTTTTTTACCTCTTCTTTAAAGGTCTCTATCACTTTCTTAATGTTATGATTAAAGTCAATTTCTTCTACTTCTTCTGGGATAGGTTGCTCAGGTTTTCCTGTTGCATACTCGCTGGATTCTGGTGTTATCATGCTGCTTTTCAGGTTGTTGGATGAATTCTTGGATTGGCTCCTGCCCATCCCTTCCTTCAAATGTGTTAGGGAGAGTCTCAGTGGCTTGGTCACTCAGTTCGGGTGTATCTGCCTGCACTGGATCAGGGCCCCTTGCTGGCCCAGAACCTTGCAGTCGGTCCAGATGTATCTGCCGGCACTGGATTAGGACCCTTTGCGGTCCAGATATATCTCCCGACACTGGATCAGGGACCCTTGCAGCGTCTGGATGTATCTGCCAACACTGGATCAGGGCCCGTCACGGTGTCCGGATGTATCTGCCGGCAATGGATCAGGGCCCTTTGCAGTGTCCGGATGTATCTGCTGGCAATGGATCAGGGTCCCTTGCAAATATCATTTTGGCCATCTACAGTGATTGAAAGTTTTGCTGGGGATAGTAGTCTGGGCTGGCATCCATGGTCTCCTAATATCTGTGTAATGATTGACAAGGACCTTCTGGCTTTCATTGTTTCCATTGAAAAGTCAGCTGTAATTCTGATAGGTCTGTCTTTGTATGTTACTTGGCCCTTTTCCTTTGCAGCTCTTAGTATTCTTTCTTCAATCTGTATGTTTAGGATTTTGATTATTATGTGGTGAGGGAACTTTTTTTTTGTTCCAATCTATTTGGTGTTCTGTAAGCTTCTTGTTTCTTCATAGGCATATCTTTCTTTAGGTTGGGAAAGTTTTCTTCTATGATTTTGTTGAATATACTTTCTGTGCTTTTGAGATGGACTTCTTCTATGCCTATTATTCTTATGTTTGGTATTTTCATGGTGTCCCATATTTCCTGGATATTTTGTGTTAAGCTTTTGTTAGATTTAATGTTTTCTTTGACTGATGAGTCTAATTCCTCTATCATATTTTCAACACTTAACAGTCTCTCTTCCATTTCTTGTATTCTGTTGTTTATGCTAGCACTTGTGGTTCCTGATCATTTTCCCATATTTTCTGTTTTCAGAATTCCCTCGGTTTTTGTTTTCTTTATTCTCTCTAGATCAGTTTTCAAGTCTTGAATTGTTTTTTTTTTCACCTGCTTGATTGCTTTTTCTTGGTTTTCCTTAAGGAATTTGTTGATTTCTTCCAATTTTTTGCTTGTCCTTTCCTTCATTTCTTTGAGAGAATTTTTCATTAATTCTTTAAGGGGCTCAAACATTCTCCTAAAGTTGTTTTTTTTTAAAGGTAATTTCTTCTGCTTCATCTGTATTGGGGTGTTCAATTCTCTCTGTTTCAGAGCCACTAGTTTTTGTTGGTGTCATATTGTTCTTTGTGGTGTTGAGTGTGTTCTTACCTTGTCTACCCATCTTTTTTCTCTGATTGGTGTAGTTGGGCTTATGACTCTGGTGATCCCTCTTCTAGGTGCCATTGGATCCAAGGCTCAGATGGTTGTTCCTCATGATGGAGTCAAGACCATGGTTCCAGTCAAGCCGGAGGTTACTTGGAGTTTCTGGAGTTTGCTCAGTGCTCCTGGAGGTTGCTCTTCAATCCTTGAGTTTGTTTGGGCCTGCTCCCATGAAGGTCACTTGCTTGGGTCTGTTCCCATGGAGATTGCTGGCTTGGCCTAATCCTATGGAGGTGGTTGGTTTGGGCCTTCTCCTGCAAAAGTCACTGGCTTGGACTTGCTCTGGAAGAGATTGCTGGGTTGGGCCTCTCCCACAGAGGTTACTGGCTTTGGCTTTCTCCAGCAGAAGTTGCTGGCTCAGGCCTGCTCTGGTGGAGATTGTTCCCTAAGGCCTGTGCCAGAGGAGTTTGCTGACTCAGGCCTTCTCCAGTGGAGATTGCTTGCTTGGGCCTGCTTTCATGGATGTCCCTGGCTGGGGCCTGCTCCCTCAGGGGTTCTCTGGCCTGGGCCTGGTCCCATGGAGGTGGTGGGCTTTGGTCTGCTTGAGTGGAGGTTGCTGGTTCAGACTTGCTCTGGAGGAGGTGGCTGGCTCAGACCTGCTCAGGTGGAGTTTGCTGGCTTGGACCTACTCTGGCAGAGGTTGCTCCCTCAGGCCTGGTCCCACAGAGGTTGCTGGCTCAGACATGCTTCTGTGGATATCCCTGACAGGGGCCTGTTCCCATTGTGGTCACTGGCTCTGGCCTGCTCTAGCAAAGATTGCTGGCCATAACAGGATTTCTCAATTTCTAAAAGATTCCATACTAAAAAATCCTAGGAATTAGAATCAGTTTTGCTTGTCCATGAAAGTCTAAGGAAATTTTTTCAGGGTTCTCTGCCAATAAACTCTTTGTACATCATACCCACCTTGTGGCTACTCTTTAATGTACACTAGGTTAGTGTTATTTTATATTGCATTGAACCATCTAACAATTTCTTGATTGATTCAGTCACTTCCTCTATTATATCTTGCTCTCTATTATAAGTTACTGTCATAACTAGCACACAATAACACTCAGATATTGTCATTTTACTGATAAGAGACATGGTTAGGAGAGAACACAGCATATTCTGATATCCTACAGGGTAGTCTAAAAATGAAAAAAGTGCCTATGAGATCAGTATCCTGATTTTTTCTCATTTATCTTTTTATGACTTTTGTTTCTTTATATACATTAACACCAAGAAGTTAATCAGCATCACCATTCCTATTTCTAATCCCATTCCTTACCATCACAGTTCTAGCTAGTATTATTGATTCCTTACTCATCAAATAGTTTGAACTACTAAAGTCACAAATGATGGCACATGACTTTTAAATCCATGCAAAGAAGAATCAAGCTTTTTAAAAATTCTAGTTCAATGCTTCCTAAAATATTTAATGTGAAATTATATTAAAATAGCATAGGTTGGACTGAGTACAGTATTACAGTATTTGAATAGCAATAGGTAAAGAAGTCCTTGGTTTGACCTACACTACTGACAAAAAAGAATTACCCTAGGTGAATCAGTTGTATGTAGTTTGCATGGAAAAGTACTCATTTAGCTAAACATTTTTCTCATTATTATTGAATTATCATGCTACATGTATGTTAATTCTGGGTCTGTTTATAAATATATACTTAAGGAAGAAAAAATCTACAGAATTTTACCAGGTATTATAATAATTGCCTATTTTTCTACAAATGTACACTTGGATTTGATTTTTTTTGTAATAAAATAACACTGTTACATGCTCAGGGAACCAGCGATTTAAAGGAACCCCATGGTGAACCCTTCTGTAAAGTGAAAAAACATCTCTTGATTTATTTGCTGCATAAATCCAAATTTTCATATTGGAGCTCACCTGCTGGGAAGAAATGTTCTCCCCATTGTCTGGGTACTCTTGGCTAGCCTTCTGTTCAATATGTGACCTTCTCACAACTCTGTGATTTACGTGGAGCTATTTAGAGAAATAAACAAGTGGCATTGCGTGCTAAGTAGGGGTGATTAGATTGAAGGGCTGCCAGGAGCCAGCAGGACAAAAGATAAAAGGAGCTTAAGCCAGTATGTAGAAGAAAATCAAAGTACAATGGAGGAAGTAAAAACCAGAAAGATTCCATAGCACTGAGAACTGTACAGATATGAAGGGTGAGAGCCCTAGACTTGAGATGCTCTTTATTTCCAAATTAAGGAAAAAATTAGCAGGTGAGACAGGGTCAATATATCCTTCAATGGAAAGGTGAGCTCAGGCAAGCTTATAGTCTGAGCTGATAATGAAAACAGAACTAGGAAATAAAAACCCATTATATGCCCAAGAATAGTTGAACAACCCAAGTAAAATCCAAATACCTAGTAGTATAAAGCCTCAAACACTGATATGTAAACACAATAAGTATGTTGACACAAATAAGATCCCACAGGCAATGTACAACACATCATAAATTGATAATCTTGGCATGCCTGTTTGTCTGGGTTTCCTACAAATCCTAACTTATTTTCAATACAATACTCTCAAAATTCAGAAAATGAAGCAGGGGAGATGGCTCAGTTACTAAAGCTGATGACCTCAGTTCAAACCCCTAGAACCCACATAAAGCTGAATGTTGTGGAGGCAAAAGGGTCCCTGGAAGTTCAGAGGCCATGTAGCCTGGCCTACATAGTGGCAAATAACAACAAATCGTGTCTCAAACCAGAACAACACACAAGTTTGTCTTCTGACATCTATATGTGCACAGTGATACATGCATACCTATACTTATAAGCATGAACATGCACAATCATCATTCATCATACATTATACATACATATATACATATATGTGTGTTATATATGCAAACAAACAAATGGAAAAAGCCACAGAATAAAACAGTAAGCCAAGATTCATTTTAGCATGAATTCAATTCTACAAATTATTTTTGTGTACATTCTACCTGCCCAGAACTAAAAAGGACACAAAGAAGAATCAAACATAACCTCCCAACTTAGATGAGACAATAATCCATAAATTAAATAGTATGTGCACAAATGACCTCAATTTGAAGAACAAGCCAAAAGGCAATAGATTTCAAAGTCCCAGAAAAATATACCAGTTATTTTTAATTAATCACAACAGTTCATCAGAAGAATACATAATTCATAGAATTTTAATTTTGTTAAATGACAATATTATATATCAAACCAATCCATCTGAGAGACAGCTGAGTCCAGCCTCACATTGTCAGGCATAGTCAAGATTAGGGGAATACATGAAGCAGAAAAAGGTATTAAAATCATCTGAAACACAAAAGCCAAACTATTCATCATTCACACCCAGGAGGAAAAAGGTAGAAAACTAATACCTGGGTTAGTCAAGTATAGATCCCCCTTGAAAGGTTTCCCTGCCCCATATAATCATGGCATAGCAATAATCAAGTGTCTGAATAGATACAAAGGGATTTTATTCTCAGTAATATTCTTGTGTTCCCATCTATTTTACTAAGAATTAATATCAGATGAGTTCACCAAAAGAGATATATATTAATGCTCTTTTGGTCAATCTTGGAAATTTTCTATATGATGTGGGATTCCCCTCTGTATGCTTTGAATACTTTGGTTAATAAAGAAACTGGCTTGGACTGATAGGGTAGAACAGAGCTAGACAGACAAAACTAAACTGAATGCTGGGAGAAAAGAGCAGAGTCAGGGAGAAGCCATGGAGCCACTGTCACGGACAGACATGCTGAAATTTGGGGGTAAGCCACTGCCATGTGACGATACACAGATTAATGGAGATGGGTTAAATTAATATGTAAGCGTTAGCAAATAAGAAGTTAGAGCTAATAATTCAAGCAGTAATTTAAATAATGTGATTTTTATGTGATTATTTCGGGGCTGAGCAGCCAGGAACTAACAAGTGACCTACTACAACAAATTGGCATGAGAACGTGGCCAACTAAATCCATGTAAAACCTGAGAAAGCTTAAAAAGGAATCCTAGATACAAAAGAACAAAGTTAATAATGGTTTGTTACCGGCATTTTCTTGGGTGGGTTCTGTTTGCTAGAAGCAAACAGAAGCATGGCTCCTTCAAGAGAGATTTTCCTGATTCAGTGGTAGCAGAAACAAAAAGCCAACTGTTTTGAAACTGCAACTTCCTGAGCCGTGCTGCCAGCGCAAACTCTGATGAGATCCAGCTATGGAGCATTTAAATGGGATTTTGTAAACAGAGTGCTAAAACTTGCTTAATGGCAACATAGACCCACTGTGTGCCTAAAAGTGGGGCAATGTATATGGCCCTTGGAGGCAGTGAACAGCTCCACTCTGCCTTGCTATACTGGGCAGGGCAAGCAGGCACTGCCATATTGCCCCTAGCAGTGGCACATCTTAGGTTTTTAAGAAGCATTGTAAGAAACGTTCCTGGACAGAAAAGAATTACAGATACACAATAAGTCAGATTCAAACACAAAAGAACTCTAAAAGAGTTACATTGTTGGATAAATGTACATAGGCTTGGGAGAGAAAAAATGAGTATAGAGTTAAAAAAAGAAATAAATTGTTAAAATATAAAACAAAGTCTTTAAAGAGACAGAGTACAGATAGTCATAGATTAAAGGAGTAAAGATAATAAAATAAATATTAAAAAGTAATAGATTTTGACCAAATAAGCCATGTAAAGATGGAGAATACACAGAAAGTCTAGACTATATATATTGTGATTTCTTTGAATTTTTTGACTGTAAGGGAGCTAAGTAACCAATATTAAATGTATCCTAAATTCAAAATATGGGTCTAAGGATATGTTGCTTTGGAAAAGAGGTTCTTCCTTTGTTTCCACAGAGAATGAGAACCTGTGGATTCATTCTAGGCTAATGTGGTTTGATGGACCAAGTCCACCTGAAAGGTTGCCTTGAACACCCCTCAAAAAATTACTTCACCCAATAAACAGCAGGAAGCAGTTTTGAGAGAACTATGCCCATATTCCCAAATATTGTTTATAAATATTTATTTATATTTAAAGGGGGATATGCTATAGAGATTTGAATTGGTATGGATTTTGGCCTATGGATAAAAATTTAAGATCAGTTTTGTTATATGTATATTTCTGCTCTTGATTAAGGTATTGTGTTTGTGAAGATCATTTTAAAATGGAATGTATAATTAAGAAATATAGGTTAATAGATAATAATCTATAATAATCAAGGTTGTAGTCATGTTAGTTAGGTTTTTTTGATGGACAGATATGTATTTCAGATAGATAGGCATTCTTCAAACCTTTCAAAGACTACAGAATATGGCATTTAAAATGTTTAAGAACTGATGACTTTTCATGACAGTGAGACATATCTGCTCCTGGCAGCATCAAGATACTTTAAGAGGAAGATGGGCATCAAAGATGCTCCTCAAAGAGTTTGCTAGTCATTTGAGCAAGAAACTTCTCTTTCCTGGACTGCTTGATTAACTGGATGTGCAGAACTCACAGAGAAATGACTGCTGTACTTGTCTAAGGGTGAGATGGTTCTTCAGGGTTCCTGGTTCATGAAAAAATAGAAAGAGTCTGCTAGACATTCTGCAGGACATAGAAGAAAGTAACTTACAAACTGCCAATATAGGCAGAACCATCTTTGAAATTTCCTACTTCATAGAAAAGTCTGCCGGATACTATGGGCTGTAGGCTGAAGATGGATGCCCCAATGGTACAGAAGAACTTTGGGTGACTCTGTCAATTCTAGAGTTTTGAAAGTTGCTTACAATGAACTTATTGTTTACTTAGGTAATATTATATCCTTCTGGCATCTTTGATGGAGTTGAAGAATTGATAGTTATAGTTTTCCTTAGTTATGCTAAAAGATAAAGTAGATATTTAATTGTAATATGTTAAAGTTAAAAACCTTCCTTTTTATTTAAACAGAAAGGAGGAGGTGATGTAGGATTTCCCTTTGTATGCTGTGAATACCATTGGCTAAAAAAGAAACTGGCTTGGCCTGATAAGGTAGAACAGAGATAGGCAGGGAAAACTAAACTGAATGCTGGGAGAAAGAAGGGCGGAGTCAGGGAAAAGCCATGGAGCCCTGTTGGAGAGAGATGTTGGGAACTTTACTCGGTAAGCCACAGCCATGTGGCGATACAAAGATTACTAGAAATGGGTTAAATTAAGATGTAAGAGTTAGCAAATAAAAAGCTAGAGCTAATGGGCCAAGCAGTGATTTAAATAATATAGTTTCTGTGTGATTATTTTGTGGCTGAGAAGCCAGGAACCAACAAACTGTCTTCCTCACAACATCCATATCCCTCAAAACATTTTTATTTGCCTTTACTCATTTTTCCAAAGAATATTACACAACTGAGATTTTTATTTTTCTATTTATTTCTATTTATTATTGGAAACAGGTTTATACCATCATTTATGGGTAAAGAAGTTCATTTGTTAAAACAGTGCTTTTGTCAAATGCCATTTGAGGGATGGATATTAATTTTTTTTTACTCCAAATAATACTAAATCTAAATAAGTAAGAGAGATTATTGTGATGCTGATCTGATATAAGAGGACTGTGTGCACAAAGTTCTCCTGACTGTAGCGCCCTCTTCTTCCCAATGCCTTAGTGGCTCCTGGAAAGCATTTAAAAAATTTTCAGGCAAAAGGTTATCTTTCCAACTATTACTGTGTCAAAGTAAATGAATTATTTTAATAACTTGAGAAAATCCTCAGAGAAGAAACAATGTATTTAAAAAATTTGATAGTCAATTGGGTATGAAAAGTAAAACCATCATAATCTGCATTAGAAAAAAACAGTTAGACCATGTTATAGTTACTATATAAGTATTAAATACAAGTTTATTAAAATTATTTCATTTTGGTGTAGCTTCAGTCAGACACGTATATCTAAAAATTCATCCACTTCTTTTAGAACCTGTCTGTAAAAGTTTATTGATAATTAACTTGACTATAAAACTACTTTAGATATAATTTTTCAAGTCATTGCAGATATTTAATTTTTGTAAATTATAATATTAGCATGTAGATATCGAAAAACAATCATTTAATTACTTTTAAAACAGATTATTATCCCTAACTCCTTCCTGATCCAATCTTTCTACCATCATCTCCCTAGTCACACACCTTTGAGACTTTTCTTTTAGTTTCTAAACATAATGAGCCCAACTTGTATTTGCTGACTACTCTTGGCAGTAGGGCCTGACCTGGAATATAGTCAACCTACCAGGGAGTCATATCATTATAAGAACACTCGCTATCCCTCCCCTAGCAGCCAATCAGTGTCTTTTAGTAGTGGGATTTTGTGCCTATCTCTCCCACCTTCATGCTTGAATTTTGTCTAACTTAACTAGTGCAGGTCTTGCACATGCTATCTAAGCTTTTTTGATGAGGCTTGAGAGATATGATGATCCATGGGTTTAACAGTGTTACCAGCTGTGTACATTTTAATAGTGTGTCTATTTCACAGAATAATAATATTAGGTTCTCCCATAATGACTATGATTTTACAGGATTTTGGCTACATTAACAGTGCTAGATATGAGTACAATCTCAAGAGACAGACATTAGACCCAATCAGAAAGTAGTTTGCTACCCATGCTAGTACTGTACATAGCTAGTAACACTAATGATTATTTTTCTCTTTGAGTCACGTGCATAGCACCTTTCAGTACTATGAATATAGCCAATAGGGATAAAGCTTCCAGGTAAGTACCATCTTGATTTCTTTGTGTTTTATAATTCAAATATGCAGTGGCATCAAGTAGAGGCTAGCCAATAGAATTGGCAAAAGCATATTTGGGGGTAGTCTATGGGACCTCATTGGCCAATAGCTGAAAAGAAGTGACCCATTCCTAGTAGTTGGACTTATTTGCTAGAATGTAGAATCTAGTTGGGATATTGTCTCCATATAATAGGATAATTTCATATAAACTCTTCATAGGTGTGTATATTTTAGGAAGTGTCAACATTAGTAGATATGAATATGGCTTTTTCAAAAAATCTTTAGTTTCTCTCACTCTTTCCTCTTCCATTTTACCTTCTTATGCTCATATTTTTAAAATATGTTCTTAAAAATGTCTGAATTTATTCAATATTTGTTGCCATGTCTCCAATTTCATCTCTAATTATATTAATTTGCATTCACTCTATCTTTTTTTAGGTTAATTTGGCTAAAAATTTGTTAATCCTGTTAAAGCATTTGAAAAACCAACTCTTTATTTCATTGGTTCTTTGTATTTTTCTCATTTCTATTTTATTAATTTCAGCCCTGATTTTGATTATCTCATCAAATTTTTGGGGTAGCTTATTCTTTTTTTTTTTGCCAAGGTTGTCAAATATATCGTTAAGTCATTAACTTGATATTTCTTGGGTTCTGTGATAGAGGCACTTAGTGCTATAAACATCCCTGTTACATTCTCCCTTCATTATGATTCTCATATCTTAGCATATGATAGTTTCATTTTCATTCACTTCTAGGAATCTTAGAGTTTCCTTCTTAATTTTTACCTTTAATGATTATCATTCAAAAATTGTGTTTTCTACTTCCCATAAGGTTGTATAAGTTCCATAGTTTCTGTTGCTGCCAATACACAGACTTACTCCATAATGGTGAGAAAGAAGGCACTATGTTATTTCAGTTATACTGTATTTGTTGAAACTTGCTTTGTGGCCTAATGAGATTGACTTTCAGTAAAGCTTCCTGTTCTTCTGAAAACAATATATAAGCAGTATTTAAAAACCCCCATTTAAAAGAAAGGGTTCTGGGCCAGACAGTTTAAGTGCAGAATTCTATCAGACTCTCAAAGGTAATTAACACCAATACTTCTATTACTCTATAAAATAGAAAATGAAGGAACATTTATAAATTATATTTCCAAAAACATTAATAGCATGATACCCCAAAACAAAGGCCCAACAAATCAAAAAAATTATGGCAATCTATTTGATAATCGTGTTGGGAAGCTCTGCTCCAGCCTCACTCCTTCCATTCCAGACCCCAGCCCTGAGAGAGCCTGCCAAAGGTCAGATCCTCCCCCAGAGCTGATGAAGACCTTGCCTACAGGGTATTTGAGTCCCAGCCCATGGATTAGCTACATGATTTTCTTTCCTGCCTTTCTGAGAGTCAACCAAGAGTTGCTTTGCTCTGTTTATTAAACCTGAACTTGGCTTATTACATCAGTGGAGGATATCCAATAACTGGGGATAAAATATTTATCAACATGAACAAAAATATTCTCAACAAATTACTTTATAACTGATTTCAAGAACACATCCAAAACATTATCCACTATGACCAAGTAATCTTCATACCAGAGATACAGGAATGCTTCAACATACATAAATCAATAAGTGTAATCCACCACATAACAAACGAAAAGACAGAAATCATGTAATAATCTGATTAGAAACAAAGAACACACCTTAATGATAAAAGTTATGAATAATCTTGTAGTAAAGGGGGCATATTTCAACATAATAAAGGCAATATACAGCAATCCTACAGCTAACAGTCTGCTAAGAAAGAAAAACTCAAAGCATTTCCACCAAAATCAGGAAGAAGACAATGATGTCCAATCTCAATAGTCCAGTTCAACATACTTGAAGTCTTAGAGCAATATGACAAGTGAAAGAGATAAAGGGGATTCAAACAAGAAAAGAAGTCAAAATATATTCTATTTATAACACACACACACACCCTAAAGATTCCATCAGAAAACTCCTAAAGCTGATAAAAAAAATTCAAAAAATACCAGGCTACAAAACCACAAAAAATCAATAGAGTTCCTATATCCAAATGACTAACATACTGAGAAAGAAATCTCCAGCACCTTATCAACAGAATTTGGTGTGGAAGTTCTCCAATTCCAACACTAGAAAGTGAAGAGATATTGTACAAAATGAGTAGGAAGCTAAGAAGAAAAAGACTGAAACTTTATTTGAGTCATATAAGAATATTTGAAAAATCAACTGCCTCTTCATCCAAACTGTAAGTGAAAAAGTCCATTGACCTGAAAATGAATGGCTTATTCTAATTCTGAATTCTCTTTTATCTGTCATTTTGGCATTTGGAAAAGAAAAGAAATAGAGATTCTCATTCTGTTGTTCTTTGAGCATGTCTCTATGAGCCTGGGAAAGAAAATCTCAGAGGAAATATTGAGAACAAAGTAACTTACCTAAAAAATACCTGGGTCTTAGCATTGGCCTATCATTTATCTCTTTAAATTACTCTCCCATTTCTCTCTGTTTGAGTATATATGCCCTCTCTTTAGTTTTTAGAAGACCTTTGCATCTTTTTCTTCATCTTCCAGAGAAAATATTATTTCTTGATAAAACAAAGATCCTATTTTTCACTGTATATATATTTATATATATATATATATATATATATATATATATATATATATATATATATATATCAAAATCTAGGCTGGCCTTGAACTTGAGATCCTTCTACCTTTGCCTCTTTCAGCAAATCCTACTGGCATGCGCCATCACAACCAGCAAGAATTATATTGATAAATAGAAGTTGACTTGATTAATATTTTACAATAGCCTATAATATATTAATAACACAAAAGGAATGGTTTTATTTGATCAATTTTAGCAAATAGGACTTAGTGGTGGAGCATTTGCCTACTGGTTTAGAACTCTAGCACCACAAAAAAAAGTTAAAAAAATTAGGGACAGTGAAATGGCTTAGAAGGTAAAGGCACTTTCCATGAAGGCTGCCAGCCTGATAGAGCCTTTATTCCCCTCTGGAATCTCTAAGTTTGTTCTCTACTGACAACCCTTCTCTCGGCATTCTTGCCTTCTCAAGATTCTACCACAGTGGCCCATTATGCTCTGTTTGTAGCAATCTAGGGCTTTGGTACACCACAGCTCATAATTCTTCTACATTCGTTCTCCAAACTAGGTCCGAAGACCTATGGGGCACACAGTCAAGTTTCTCACAGCTTATCGCAGCAATGAATCAGTACCAATTTCCTATTTTAGTCATTTGTCTCTTTGCTGTAACAAACTATTTGACAAAAACAACTTGAAGAAGGGTTTAATCTGGCTCACAATTTGAGGAGACAATCCATTGTCAGAGAGAAGTCGGAGCTGCAGGAGCTTGTAGCGTTCAAAATAAGGAAGCAGAGAACAAAGAGTTATGCTCAGCTTGCTTTCCTCTTTCTGTTCAGAGACCCCATTCCACACTGCCTACATGTATGATGGGACTTCCTACCTCGATTAATCTAACTTATATTATTCCTCACAGACATTCCCAGAGATTGTTACCATTGCACTTCTTAATCTTAACAAATTCACAATCAAGATAAACCTTTTCACCATATTAAATACATTAGCAAAGAGGTTTACAATTTGACAGAAGCATCCCATTAATACTAGCTCACAATATTGGAAACTCGTATTAAGATTTAGACTGTATCCACAAAAGACTATCAGAGACTTTGAGTAAAGTGTAGTTGTGGCTTCAGTGAAGTCCTTTAAACTCCCATCCACTTGTCTTCCAAAGACCCTAGTCAGAAAGCAGAATTAGATCACTGCTATCAAATAGAAGAGGAACATTTAATATTCCATTGCATTTTCAGAGCTTTAACAATGCTGATAAGTGTCACCAGTTTTATCCTGCCTTAGTACCATCTACTCTAAAGGCCTCAAGGCAAATGAGCAGTTCATCACCCAAAGGTTGCCTCCCTAAGGAGATGTAAGGAGAAGCAACTAAATATATGTATATATGTGTATATATGTATATATGTATATGAATGATACTGGTATTATTTTGAATTATCTATATTTTTAAAATGCAATGCCTTCTAATAAAAGAATGAATGAGCCTTTGAAAAATAATAAGAGTGAGCATAAACAGTGCTAGAATTATTATTAAAGGAAGCAAATATATGCAGATGGTCTGACAAATGGTAAGTAGAGGGAGGTGTTAGCAACCTGGAGTGACTTGGAAGTCAGCAAACAAAGAAAGGGCTAATTGGAAAGGAACCATTTCAAGGATTTACTCTGCTGGCAGGAAGCCACAAAACAAGGCACTAACCTCACTTTTTGTTCCTTCTGATCACATTCGCTGGGTGGGTAGAAATTAGAGAATATGGATAAACTGTTTCTGTTCAACTAAATAAGAAGAGACATGAAGCTCCAGGTTGGGGCTGCTAAACATTTTCCCTAAACAGTCAGGCAGGAAAGATTTTATTCATTAAAGATCATGCAGTCTCTTTCCAAACTTCTTTGTCTTTGTAATGCAAAACCAGACAAGGCTAGTAAGGCGTGAATAGATGTGATTACATTCTACAAAAACTTTATTTACAAAATCATTTTGCTAACTGAAATAGACTAGTGGGCCATAATTTGACCACTTCTACTCCCAAAGAATTCATGTATCTGTGCCACAAAAAGAATATACAGAGTATGTGTGTGAAAAAAAGAGAAACTTGTGAGACCCAAAGTCATGGGATTATGGTTATTCTCATTGTATTACTTTGAAGAAACTATGCAATCTGTTAATGTTTCAGATTCCTTACCTGTGAAAGGAGATGGAAACTAAAACTACATAACTCTCATGTTAAAACAGTATAGTGCTGTTTCATTTGTATTTTAATAAATAAAGCTTGCCTGAAGATGAGAGTAAAACAGCCCCACTAGTCAGCCTTATAGACCAGGCAATGGTGACACAAACCTTTAATCCCAGTGGCCACATTACTTGTCATAGAAACCAGGTGGTGCACGCCTTTAATCCCCGCCCTAGAGAGGAATATAAGACGGGAGGAGACAGCTCTCAGACACAGTCTCATTCTGAGGATTCCTGGAGGCACTATCACCATTTTGGACTGAGGTAGAAGTAAGAGCCAATGGTTGGCTGTTTTGCTTTTTGGATCTTCAGGATAAGACCCAATATCTGCCTCTGGGTTTTTATTAATTGTGCTACAAAACAGTGATCTCCAAATGTTTAACCCTAAGATGAATCTGTTGATATAACATTACATGCTAGAATAAACACATACATGATAAAGACAGAGTTGATTTATTTTACAATGTGGAAAAATACTTCAGTTCCTACCATTCCCACTACTGGGTTGTGTAACTGACCTTGATTATTAGTCCTATATTTTTAGAATCCTAAATGTGTACTAATAAGGTTGATGAATGGTGACCTCATTATAAAAAAAGATCATATCTCTTACAGGTTTTTAATCTCTTCTACATATAAGTCCCACAAACTAATAGTATCTAAGATACTATATCTATACTTTACAGTTAGCATAAAAGGATATTTTTAGAAATTTTAGAAAACATGTGAAAAGAAAGATGAATTTATTTCAACAACTCTGTGTGTGTGTGTGTGTGTGTGTGTGTGTGTGTGTGTGTGTGTAGGCCTATTTTCTCTGAAGTTCTTAGAGATAGAAGAACAATACTATGAGAATTTTATTAAATGTTTGAATAAGTTTGGCAAGGTCAGTGAGAATATTGAATGAATCTAACACATACCTAAGTAACAGCTCTGTCAGATTGCTCTGAATAACTTTCAGAAATGTACTGAAATTGTCAATAAGTAAGGGTGTAGCAGGTTGTCTTGATTAATATGGAGTTAATTATTGAATTCATATAAGTTAGCATATTCATCTCCTCTCATAGACACTGATTCTGTATGTAATAAGAGTATATAAAGTTTACTACTTTAAATATTCTAAATACATAGCACTTTATAAATAATTGTAGATTTAACATTGTATATTCTCTAGTACTATTTCGTTGTATAAAACTATAACATTTTACTTTTGAACTAACATTTTCCCATTCCGTTCTCTCCCCTTGTTCCTGATAAGCACCATTTTTTTCATCTAATCTTATGAATTTGACTCCTTTACAGTCCACATGGAAGGGAGGTCACATAATAATTTTTCTTTCTTTGTCAAGGTTATTTCAATTAGCACAACAATATCCTGGTTAATGCAAATGTCTACCATGCACTTCAGTCTAAAATAGAAGGATTGGAGTTGAGCTTCCCTTTTTAACCAAGGATGAACTGAGATCTATACACGTTCCATATGATATTTTTGGTTTGTCTCTTTAATGTATAACATAGAAATAGATAGAAAAGGAGAGGAGGAGGTATTTCACTTGCCAAGAAAATAAAGGAAAAAAGAGATGGCATTTCATTAGGGAAAAGCACAATCGTAATAGCATCTGCAGTCTCATTGGAGTCAAATGCAGCAAAAATCAGATCTAAACCAGAATTTGAAAAACCTACTATTATCTCATATGTTATTATGAAAGCCTTCAAAAATGGATAATACCATGGCTAGTTGGCATCTAGGGGGCAATTTCATTCAAGCCAGCTGGTTTTTCCTAACAGCACCTGCAAAATCAGACTGAATTAACTCAACGACTACCCCAAATGATTAGTATTGCCCCTGGGGACACAAGCAGTGCTACAGGAAGGTTTCAAATACAAAAAAAAAAAATAAAAGATAATATAATCAAGTCATCCTATTTCACTTCATTTCACCCTTTGCCAAATGAAAGGCTGTATCTTTTAGTTGGTATTTCTATCCTTTATGAGATCCTAAATCAGAAGCAGATAGTATTGCCCCATACTACTGACTGTTTCAAATACAAAGAAAGCATCTTATATATGTTGAGCATGAGTGTTGAACTGAAGTCAAAAAGGAGTTGTTTATTGAAACGATATGACAAGATATGAAGAACAGACAACAACAAGGACCAAGGGAGTATGAATCAATGTGCTCAGAGTTTGTGATCCAGGAAGAAATTGTACTCTCAAAGTTAGCTCACGGATGCCATTGGAATGGCAGTGCTGCTCTATTCTTTGACATGGGCAAGATGTCAATACAGTGTGAAAACACAGCCATCAAACTTAATGACCACATTTAAACCTCAAGTAAACTTACATTGAAGCTTGAAAGACCTCTCAAAATAATAGTATTCACTTTTTTATACTACTGAGGACAAGAAAGTTTTATGGCAGAGACATACAGAAAGGGAAAAAAACAAAAGATTGAGAAAGAATTAGTTGCCTTGGTTATCAGGCAGGTCAAGACTCCTTAACTATTAGTCACATCACACTGCATGTATTTGGAAGGAGGAATGTCCAAAGTCTTAAGGAAAACTGGGAGCTGTAGTAATATTTTGTTTGTAATCTAACATATAAATCCAGCCTTAAGATCAGAGTGCAGAGTTAAGTCACTAGTTAGCCATAGAGGCAAGGCAGTGGCACACACCTTTAATCCCAGCACTCAGGAGATGGCAGAGGGACCTCTGTGAGTTCAAGGTTACTCTGGGCTACACTAGATTGATCCAGTCCCAAAGGGAAACAGAGCCAGGTGGTGGTGGTTCACACTTTTAATCCCAGCACCAGGGAGGTGGAGACAGGAAGTGATGTGGCTGGGTGGAGCGAGGAATCTAAAGCAGGAAGAGACAGAAGTTCAGCAGCAATCTGAGAATTCAGTCTGAACATGCAGTCTGAGGTTTTGTAGAGACAGAAGCATACTGAGCATTCATAGAGATAGGATCATTCCTTAGATCTGAGGATTTGGTAGAGGTAAAAAGAAATCCATAGTGGCTGACTGTTGTGCTTCTCTGATCTCTCAGCTTTCACCCCTTAATAACTGACCCTAAGTCTTTATTATTAAGACTAATTAGAATTCATGCTACAGGGAGCTATATTTTTGAAGAAGAGGAAATGAAGCCATAAGAGGTAAAAATAAAAACAAATTAAAAATAAACTATACATATAAAATTACAAGTAATAAATCATCTACATGAGTAAGAAATACATTGACAAGGAACTTATTCCATGAAGTCATCCTTTAAAATCCCCTAATTCCTTTTTTCAGCAAAATGTTTTCATTCATTTTTAAAGGAATTTCATGCACCCCAATCACACTTCCCAGTCCTCCCAATGCTACCTCCCCACAATTGTGACCCTCTGAGAATTAAGAAAGAAGAAGAAGAAGAAGAAGAAGAAGAAGAAGAAG
>PVIU01026186.1:0-22430 GCA_004026605.1 Ondatra zibethicus | reverse complement strand
AGAAACTGAGTCAACACCTAAGGGTTATCTTGCCCCTATTCAATAGAACATTTACAAAGACTCAGGGAGATGATGGAAAGTTTCCAACATTCATGTGTGGATGACTGTCACGTCTCCAGGAGAGAGGTATGTAATACTGAGAGGCCTCAGAAATGCATTTAGAGCTGAGAGGCCTCAGAAATGCATTTAGAGTCTTTCAGCTGAAACATATAACCTATTCGTGGATTAGAAGGAACTGTGTTGGCTATGCTAGAAGATGCACATAAGAGCTGATTGCTTAGGGTTTTGAGCTCCATCATGTTCCCACAAATATGTTGGACAAGCCTGAGATACAGTGGCTCTGACTTTGGAGTGAGGACTGAGGGAGCTAGTCTGGGCTATATGAAACCTTCTCTCAAAAGATAAATGAACATAACCCCACAAAACAAAATAATAAAACAACACACACACCCCAACACACGCTGCATAAATTTCTTTCCTGCCTGTCCTGTTGTATTCTCTCAGACTCCATTAAAAACTTTCATGTTCATGAGATTGAGAAGCTGCAAAGGAGTCCCAAAGGGATCACAGAAAATAGAAAATTAAGGAAGTTTGGGGATAGGAGAGGAGTGCCACAGTACAGCCTGGGTGGAGCATTTTACCAATTGAGAGTCAAAAATTCCAACACAATTAACATTTGTTTATGGATGTTCCTCCCTTCAATTATAAACCAGTATCTTAGGACACTCACCAGAAATTCCATTTATCACAAAAACACATGAACAAACTCATTTATGCAAACACATGGATCCTGATTATATCTTAACAGATGGTAATTCCTTCTAAGGTGCCACAGTAATCACTCTATAATTGCAGTCACTGAAAAGGGGACTGTAATTATTCAGCCACAGATAAGGCTGCACTTCCGAGTTCTAAAGGCAGGCACATGCGGTCAGGCCCTTGGGCACAAAAGGCCCCATGTGACCCAAGTATGTGCATGCATGGTTACATCCACGTATGACTCAGCTAAACTCTTGCATGCATGCGTGAGTAACCCGTCATCTACATCATCAGTGTGATGTAGTCCCGTCAACCCCCTGTATGCATGTGCAGGGCAGCCTTTAAAAGCTGGATGTGCCATTTTTCTCTCTCTCTGCACCTCGATCTCCAGGCCTGTGCATACTCCCCTCTAATAAACTCCTAAGGGGGTTTGTTGGCATTCCGTGTCTCCTTCTCACTCACACCAGGTAATTTTATTGGTGCTATGACTCAGAGGCTCTCCCGCCCCAGGCCCCTCCCTCCCCCGGGGTTGGGAACCTGAACCAGGGATTTTCTCCAAAACAACTGCATTTTCCATACGCCTGAGCGTGATTTCTACAAACAACGCTGGCTTCAATTGGTGAGTCCCCCCATTCTGGCCAGCTTAACTGTTTCTCTGAACCTGAGGAATTGACCATTGAGCTCTGGCAACCCTTTGGTGTTCCTAGAAATGGGGGGGGGGAACTTCCCCCAACCACAGTTTTCAAGGCTACCATTTTTCCCTTCACTGGCATTCATCTGTAGATTGCTTCCCTCAATTGAGATTGTGTTTGGAATGGCCTGGGGCCAATCCACCCATGACTGAGGGCCCAGGGTCCCTCAGATCCTTCTTTCTCTTTTTTTCCATTTTTCTTTTCTTTTCTTTTCTTTTCTTTTCTTTTCTTTTCTTTTCTTTTCTTTTCTTTTTCCTCACTGTGAGAGGCCACTTGGAGCAGCCTCTGGCCTTGCTGGGTTCTGGGTCACCCCGACCAGATCTATACAGGCCTAACAGTTCCACCCGTGGCAAGGGGAAACACTTCCACAGGTCTTGGGACATGCTGATTTGCACCCCACCTATAGGGGGAGACGTCCTGCTAATAGGCCTGTGGTGTCACCATTTCGCAGGTTTTCACAGTCTCAACTATGGGAATCATGCCATCCAAACCCATCAATCCAGTCTCCCTCCTGGGATGCCTTTTAGAGGCCCTAAAACCCCAGGCCTTAATGAGCTACATACAGATTGTCACAATGGTCCACCTTTGTTAAAAACAATGGCCTCGTTACAATTTAGATGGAAATCTAAAGTGACTGCCTAATGGCACCTTTGATCCTCATATTTTACGGGAGCTTTCTAATTATTGTCAGTGCACAGGCAAATGGAAGGAGTTTCCTTACATCCAAGCCTTTTACTATTTAAGCTCTAAGCCTAAGCCCTCTGTCCTTGCAAGCTGTTTGCCCGCTCACATGTTCCTGGCTATGCCGTCTATACTGGAAGAACCCTCTACTTCTGCTCTGGACCCAGCTAACTGAACACCCACCTTTTTTACCTCAGCAGGCAGCTAACCCCATCCCCCCAGTTTCTACTCCTGTCCCTTCAGCCCCTGCTGCTGCTCCTTCAACCCTGTTTCTGCTCCTGTCCCTTTAGTCCCTGCCATTGCTCCTTCAACCCCTGTTTCTGCTCCTGTCCCTTCAGCCCCTGCCGCTGCTCCTTCAACCCCTGTTTCTGCTCCTGTCCCTTCAGCCCCTGCCGCTGCTCCTTCAACCCGTTTCTGCTCCTGTCCCTTCAGCTCCTGCCATTGCTCCTTCAACCCCTGTTTCAGCTCCTGTCCCTTCAGCCTCTGACATTGCTCCTTCAACCCCAGTTCCTACTCTTGTCCCTTTAGCTTCTACTCCTGTTTCTATGCTGGTTCCTTTACCTACTGCTCCCGGCCACACTAAGGAATCCACATCTTCCCAACCTCAACAGGCAGATACTTCTGCTCCTTTACCTCCTGCCGCCTCACCACCTCCCTTTGCTTGCTTTCCAGCTTCCCCCGCCCACTACCTGCTCCAGTAGCCCCACTGAATCATTCTTCCTCTCCAGTGCTGATCCGCAGCAGCCACCCTGGAACCTAACCCTAACCAAGCCAAGCCTGCTATAGTTCTCACGTTGTGAGAGGTGGCTGGCGTAGATGGATTGATTAGGGTACATGTTCCTTTTTCACTCTCAGAGCTTTCCCATATATAAAAAAACTGGGTTCCTATACATCTAATTCTACCACTTTCATAAAATAATTCCAATATCTTACCCAGTCTTATAATCTTACCTTTCATGACATCTATATGATCTTATCTAATAACCTACTTCCTGAAGAGCTCAGACAAGTTTGGGAACAGGCCAGACTACATGCAGATGAGATTTACCAAACTCTTGCCTCCCACCCTCCAGGAGCAGAGGCAGTCCCAGAGCAAGAGCCACACTGGGATTATAATACTCCAGGTGGGATTTTTGCTAGGGACCGGTTTTTGACTTGCGTCCTGGCAGGTCTCCGTAAGGCTGTCCTCAAGCCAGTAAACTATACTAGGCTCTCAGAGATCATTCAAGATACGAAGGAAAATCCTTCTGCATTTTTGGAACGCCTCACAAAAGCTCTGTTGCAGTATACTAACTTAGATCCAGAAACCACGGAAGGCAAACAGTTACTAATGACTGATTTTTTTAATCAGTGCTACTCTGACATTAGGGCTAAACTTAAACATTTGGAGAAAGGCCCTTTGACCCTACAGGCAGAAGTCTTAGAGTTGGCTTTTAAGGTGTACTATGTGAGAAATGACAAAGCCTAAAATCACTGTCATGTGCTAATCACAGCCTCCCAACCAGCTGAGGTGACAGACTGCCTGATCCGTGTTGTCCGTGCTGCTCCCTTGCCCCCCTCCCCCCCCCGTGGCTTGAGAACTGCTAGGCCCGTGTTTCAAATGTGGTAGAACTGGTCACTGGGCCCGAGCATGCCCTAATCCTCATCTTGGTCCCACAAGACCTTGTCTGAGATGCCATAGGGAAGGACATTGGGTAGTAGATTGTCCTCGTGCTCGTAGTGGCATGGAGACATCAAACCCAGAAAATTCCCAAGTTGACCTTCTAGATCTGGCCATGGATGAGTGAGGCTGCCCAGGCTTCTTTGACCCAACCACAACTGTCATCTGTAACAGGGAGCCACAGGTAAACATCATGGTATCAGGACAGCCCATCTCCTTTCTCTTGGACACTGGAGCCACATATGTGGTACTGAGGGAATTCTGGGGGCCTACATCTCCTTCTAGTTTCCCTACTGTCAGGGTAGGGGGACAGACAGCATTATCTACCTCAGCAGACCCCACCACTTAACTGTGTTTTTAGGGGTATTTACCTCACTCATTCATTTTTAGTCATGCCACCTGCCTGGTACCTCTCATGGGAAGGAATTTTTTTAGCAAAAGTAGGAGCTTCCATTTCATTTGCTCCTCCCATTCACCTTACCCCAGACTCGCCAGCTCCACTCCTCCTTCTCCTAGCCTCCCAACCTCCCAACCCCAATGTGTCTTTTCCTCTATCAGCCTCCCAGGTAGACCCCCAAGTCTGGGACACCCAAAACCCCTCCATTGCTAAACACCATTTCCCCATTGTTATCCAATTACAAGGTCCTACTAAGTACATTGCTCAAGCTCAGTACCCCCTCTCTCTCCAGAGCCTTAAGGGACTTAAGCCTATTGTGTCTGACCTCTGAAGAAAAAAACCTACTTTGCCCAACCTCTTCTCCCTTCAACATCCCTATACTTGCTGTTAAAAAGCCTAATGGAACCTATCGCTTGGTTCAAGACCTCCAGCTCATTAACTCCACAGTGGTCCCCCTTCATCCTGTAGTGCCTAACCCTTACACACTTCTTTCCACTATTCCTCCAGGAACCTCCCACTTCTCAGTTCTAGACCTCAAGGATGCTTTTTCTCTATTCCTCTCAGCTCTCAATCTCAAAACATCTTTGCCTTCACCTGGACTGATCCTGACACCTCTCCACACAGCTCACATGGACCGTCCTTCCCCAAGGAAACCAGGATAGCCCACACCTGTTTGGTCAGGTTTTAGCTTCTGACCTGCTCTCACTGTCTCTCCCTAAATCTACACTCAAACAGTATGTGGATGACATTTTACTTTGCAGCCCATCATTGGAGATCAGCAAAACTGATACCTCCGCTCTTTTACATTTCCTGTCCAAACAGGGCTATAGAGTCTCACCTTCTAAGGCCCAACTATCTACCCCTCAGGTCATTTATTTGGGGTTAACTATAACCCCAACTCAAAAGGCTATTACCCTAGACAGAAAGAAACTAATTCAGTTCCTTGCAGTTCCTTCCACAAAAGAAGAGGTTTTATCATTCCTAGGAATAGCTGGATTTTTTCCTTCCTGGATCCCCTCTTTTGCTCTCCTCATCCGCCCCTTATACGAGGCAGCACTCGGCTCTCTGCATGAGCCCCTTCTCCATCCCATTGCTAAACCTTTCCAGAGACTCCAGAGAGCCCTTATCTAGGCCCCAGCTCTTCATCTCCCAGATTTAACATGTCCTTTCTCCCTCTATGTAACAGAGAAGGAGGGATATGCCCTTGGGGTCCTAGGACATCAGCTGGGACCTTCTTTTGCACCTGTACCATACCTGTCAAAGAAGATGGGCCTTACTACTCAGGGCTGGGCACCCTGCATATGTGCTTTAGCGGCTGTTGAGCTTCTTTTTCGTGAGTCAAAAAAACTAACCTTTGGGTCACCCACCACTGTCTTCTCCCACCACAATCTGTCTCATCTCTTAACTTACAAAGGCTTACAAACCTTACCCCTTTTCCGAGTTCTTTCCCTCCAGGTAGCACTAGTAAAAGATGCCACACTCACTTTCCAACACTGCCCACCCCTTGATATCTCAAATCTCCTGCCTCAACCTAACATTAATTACTCCCCATCTCACTCCTGCAAAGGAATCTTAGAGGACCTACTGTCCCACCCCTCACATATACAGGAGGGCAAACTGTCCCAGGCCACTTATACCTGGTACACAGATGGCAGCTCCTTTTTATGTGATGGGACCCATAGAGCAGGGTATGCCATAGTATCAGATACCGGGGTAGTGGAGGCATGGGTACTCTCTGCCCATACCACTAATCAGCAGGCTGAGTTAATAGCTTTTACCTGTGCCTTCCAGTTAGCAAAAGGACAGTCTGTAAATGTTTACACAGACTCCAAATATACCTTTCATATCCTCCTGTCCCACACAGCTATCTGGAAGGAGCATGGGCTTCTTATAATGAAAGGAGGATCCATAACTAACTCAGGATACATTATGGACCTGTTAAAAGCCTCCCATCTCCCCAAAGCTATAGGAATTATTCACTGTTGGCCTCATCAGACCGACAGTTCCATTATTTCCAAGGGAAATAACCAGGCTGACCAAGCAGCTATAACAGCAGCATTCAAAAGCCCAAACCTACCACAATCACCTCAGGGGGTTCATACAGTACAGCCCACATTCTCACAGACACCCCCTGACACCCAGAAAATCCTGTCCTACCTAATAGTAAATCTCTGTTTCATTTTGCCAAGGCTCACCTCCAACCCACCCCTGAGGACTTAGAGTTTTTAAAAGCTATCACTGCCTCTTGTCAAATTTGTCAAAAGTCAGATCCCAAGACCAAATATAGTAGCTTCCCTTTTCCTACCCACCAGGCCAGGGGCTCCCTTCCAGGAACTGACTGGCAGCTGGATTTTACTCATATGGCCACCGTCAGAAGAGTTAAATATCTCCTGGTCTTGGTGGACACAATGTCTGGGTGGATTGAGGCATTTCCCACCACTAATAAGAGGGCCCAGACAATTTCTGATGTTCTTCTCTGAGAAATCATTCCCCAGTTTGGAATCCCAACCTCTCTTCAGTTGGATAATGGCCCAGAGTTCACTTCCCAGATTTCCCAAAATTTGTCCAAGGCTTTTAATATCCCCTGGCATTTTTACATCCCATACCACCCTCAGTCTTCAGGGAAGGTAGAACGACCTAACCACGCTTTAAAAAAATGTTCTTGTTAAGATGTCACAGGAGCTTCACCTTGACTGGGTAAAACGTTTGCCTCTGGCCCTTCTCAGGCTTAGGGCTCTCCCCAAAAGACCCCTTTTCATCTTGCCCTTTGAACTCATGTATGGGTGGCCAGTTTTAATCCCTGGCCTCTCACCTAAAACCTCTCCCCTTCCTGATCACCTGCTTACTCCACTGTTATCCCATCTATGCTCCCTATTAGGGATTTTACCGACGACTCATTACCTTAACCATGTGTTAATTCATGCCCACTGCTGATTAAAATAGGGGATCAGGTATTATTCTCTCCCTCAGACCAATGCCCCTCACCCCTTTCCCTAAATGGCAGGGCCCCTTTAAAGTAATTCTTGTAACTCCCACAGCTGCCAAGCTCTAGGGACTTTCTCATTGGATTCACCTGTTGCATCTTAAACCTTTTATTCTTCCAGCTCAAGATACTCCCCCATATACAGTAACTCAAACAGGGCCCTGTTCCCTTAAGTTCCAGAGGACACCAAGATCAGCCACTCTCTCTCCAGTTCCAGAAAACAAAGCTTCATCCTTACTCAACTCTCCTGTGCCAAAAACTCCATATATTCTCCCTCTTTCTCTTTCTCCTGTCTGCTTTACCAACTTCTCCACATCTCCAATGTCAAGTTTAAATTTCCAGTTAACCACTCAGCTGTTATTACAGGGACCATCATTAAACATAGAGCCAGAAGTACAAGGACTGTTAAAAGCCCAGGTGGTAAGAAACAATAACGAGTTTGTAGCCCCAAACTCCAAAAAAACTCACAAAACAGACTTTAACATAACAGGTTTATCACTAACTGCAGTAGTGTTTCCTGGTTGTTAAGGTAACACCATGATGAAAAAGAAAAGCCAGTGCCTTAGGATTTACTTCAGGTAAAACATTAAAGGGTCTAATAATTATCCTTTTCAATAATTTCCTCCTTCTTCCCCCTCCCCCAATCTTCCATTCTATCATTGTAATCATAAACTTTTAATATGTCTAAAATTTATTTCTTTTCCAAGATTTTTTTATAAGCTCCAGGGAGTCAATTGGACCTACCTAAACGGACCAGACTCACCCAGAATAAGTATCATCTAATTCTTCCCTTATCATTCCCAGTCTCGGGAACCCCTGGGAAATTCCCTCCTCCATCCCCCCCCAAAAGGACCCCCCTTTATCTTACATCTTGGGACTCTCCTCTCTTAATCACTGGGATCTAAAATTTTTTCCAGACATAATTTTCTGCCTTTGCAGCATCTTGTGAGGTCCAAGCTGCCAGCCAGCCAGTTCGTCAGAGCCCGGAAAATACAACAGTAATCAGCCACCCCAGAACATGGTCAAGCATCTCAACTCCTCGACGCCCACAAAGTCAGCGTGAAGCAGTCACGAGAGACCTTACGATGCCCCATTCCCATTCATTAAGACCCCCCAAACCTCCCAAATCTTTTGTATAAATAAAAGGGTGGAATGTAATTATTCAGCCACAGGTAAGGCTGCACTTCCGAGTTCTAAGGGCAGGCATGTGCGGTCAGGCCCTCGGACACAAAAGGCCCCATGTGACCCACGTGTGTGCATGCGTGGTTACATCCACGTATGACTTAACTAAACCCTTGCGTGCATGTGTGAGTCACCTGTCATCTACGTCATCAGTGTGACGTAGTCACGTCAACCCCCTGTGCGCATGTGCGGGGCAGCCTTTAAAAGCTGGACGGCCATTTTTCTCTCTCTCTCTGCACCTCGATCTCCAAGCCTGTGCATACTCCCCTCTAATAAACTCCTAAGCGGGTTTGTTGGCATTCCTTGTCTCCTTCTCACTCATGCCAGGAAATTTTAGGGACTTTCAACTCAATGTGGACAAAAGCCACCAGCTAGATTATGACCACTGTAAGAAGTAATGTCTTGAAAAGGCTCCTGTAGCATGAGTAATAAAAAATTCAGAGACACAAATTGGGGTTCAACCTGAAGGTCAGGAAAGCAGAACAGATAGTCACTGGCTCTTACCTCTGCCTCAGTCTTTGAAGTGAAGATCCTGCTTCCAGGAATCTCAGAATGAGACTGTGAATGAGAGCTGTCTCCTGTTTTACATTCCTCTCTAGGGCTGGGATTAAGGGCAGGGTGTGCACCACTACCCCCTGGTTTCTATGGCAACTAGTGTTGCTACTGGGATTAAAGGTGAGTGTCACCACTGTTTGGTCTGTACGGCTGGCCAGTGTGGCTGTTTTACTTTCCTGATACTCAGGTAACCTTTATTTATTAAAATACAAATGAAATGCCACTACAGGCTCCCAGTGAACAGAAAAATTGGCAACCATTGAACATAGCTTTCTGTTTTTCATAGCTGAGCACGATAAGATTAATGATATTAATCATTAGATGCCAGGTCTTAGCGGGAAGTATGTGAGGGGCATTGAACCTATTCTCAGCATTAAAGATGGATATTTGAGTCTTGAAGAGGCAGATTTACCTAAATCAAAAGGAGGGAAGAGTGTGATGGAAAGGTGAGGGCAGGATTATAGGTCTTGGAAAGTTTGGCCTGAACACCTGAAGGAATGAGAATGTAGCAAATGCTGAGCCCTTTTAAACAAGGGAAAGTTGTGTGCATATTCAGGTCTCTACTGTAGCTACATTTTCCCAGCTTACTGGAGGCCATCACAGAGCAGGGGTCTGTGGTGAGCTAAGAGAACACCTAGGCTCTCAGTCAACACAAAAGGCTGAACAATACTGCTGATAGCTAGGCCCATGCTAATGTTAATGAGGCTGTTAACACTCTATTGAAAGGAGGAAAGAGGGTCACAAAACCTGAGATTCTTTTCACTACTTGATTCTGGCCCAGCTGCAAGTAGTTGTGGGTGTGCTAAAATGTATGGGAGGTGAAAAGTTGACTGGAGGTTGGGACTCTTCAAAGAGTCAGTGATGCTGGGTGACAACCTGCAGTGTACCACACCCTGTCAACACTCTGTGTGCCTCCATACAGTTCGTGAACCCGTCAAGGAGCTGGAGATTGAAACACACAAACACACAGAGACAGAGACACAGGCCATCCCTGAAACAGGAATGCCCCAAGAATGCCCCTTTTATTGTGTTCAGGGGCAGCTTATATAGCCAAACGCACTAGAAACCGCTCTCCTGCCATCAGGAACTCCTGAGGGTCTCGTGCTCAGAGCAGCTGTAGGCACTCAGATCAGGGGAAAATAAGTTGTTTACAAGAAATCCAGGGACTGAGGAGATCCATCCAGAGCAGTAAGTGTGTGCCCGCCCAGCCCACTGGTCCCTGAGTATAGGGCGCCTCCAGCTCCTGCTGCAGGGGCTTCTTTGTTCCACACGATCCTGCCCCCCTCAAGCATGCCATTTTGTCTGTGAGGTCCTTGGCCCAGCAAAAGTCCCTGCTCCTGCACTGAGGAGATCCATACAGAGCTGTAAGTGTGTGCCCACCCGGCTGGACGGTCCCAGGAATGGAGTACAGGCCACCTCCATTTCCCTAACGTTTCTGGCCATTCATTGGGGTGTCTCCCCGGCTACAGGCTAGTTAAGCACTCCTTTCCATTTGTGGGGTCCTTAGCTCCACCAGCACAGCCTGCTTCAGGGCAGAGGGGTTCTGAGAGCCAGCTCCAGTGCTGAGGGTTCCAAATACACAGTCACAGCAAAGATTGGACCAAGATGCCAAAACTCTCCTGGCTGCATTTGAAGGAAGAGATGGGCAGGCGCCAATGCAAAAATTCCTCCAACAAACTGAAAAGCAACATGAAAACGCCAGAATCCAGTGAACATGCAACAGGAAGACTTGAACACCCTATTCCAGAAGAAGTAAAGAAATCGACTTTAAACATAACATGAAAATAATAGAGGCCCTTAAATATGATGTAAAACACTTCTTTAAAGAAATGGAAGAGAAAACAAACAAAAACTTAGAAGAAATGAATAAATCTCTCAAAGATACCCAAGAAAAGCAAGAAAAAGCAATCAAACAGGTAATGGAAACAGTTCAAGACTTGAAGACTGAAATGGAGGCAATAAAGAAAACACAAACTGAGGGATGGCTGGATATGGAAAATCTGGGTAAAGGAACAGGTACTACAGAGTCAAGTATAACCAACAGAATACAAGAGACAGAAGAAAGAATCTCAAGCACTGAAGATACTATAGAGGAAATAAACTCATTGATCAAAGAAAACAGCAAATTCAACCCATTCTTAACATAAAGCATCCAGGAAATCGGGAATACCATGAAAGACCAAACCTAAGAAAAATAGTGGTAGAAGAAAGAGAAGAATTCCCAGCTCAAAGGCCCAGAAAATATATTCGAACAAAATTATAGAAGAAAACTATCCCAACCTAAAGAAGGATATTCCTATGAAGGTACAAGAAGAATACAGAACACCAAAGAGACTGGATCAAAAAAGATCATCCCCTCACCATATAATAATCAAAACACAAAACATACAGAATAAAGAAAGAATATTAAGAGCTGCAAAGGAAAAGGGTCAAGTAACATATAAAGGTAAACCTATCAGAAATATACCTGACTGCTAATTGGAAACCATGAAAGCCAGAAGGTCTTGGATAGATGTGCTGCAGACATTAAGAGACCATGGATAGAAGCCCAGACTACTACACCCAGCAAAGCTTTCTTTCACCTCAATGGAGAAAACAAGATATTCCAGGATAAAAACAAATTTAAACAATATGTAGCCACAAACCCAGCCTTACAGAAAGTACTAGAAGGAAAACCACAATTAAAGGAAGCCAACAACACCCATCATAACACAGACATTTAACAACCCTCCACCAGCACAACTCAAAGAAGGGAAACACACAAACTCTACCACCAAAAAAGAAAAATATAACCGGAGTTAACAACCACTGGTCATTAATATCACTTAATATCAATGGATTCAATTCACCTGTGAAAAGACACAGGTTAAGAGATTGGATACAAAAACAGGATCCAACATTCTGTTGTTTACAAGAAACACACCTCAATTACAATGACAGCACCCACATATGAAAAAGAAACTTTACTAGAACTCAAAGCACACATCAAACCCCACACACTAATAGTAGGAGATTTCAACACTCCTCTCTCACCAATGGACAGGTCAACCAGACAGAAACCAAACAGAGAAATAAGAGAACTAATGGAGGTAATTAATGAATCAAATGGACTTAACAGACACCTATAGAACACTCCACCAAATAGGAAAGAATATACCTTCTTCTCAGCATCTCATGGAACCTTTTCAAAAATTGATCACATACTTGGTAACAAAGCAAACATCTACAGATACAAAAAGGTTGTAGTAACCACCTGTGTCTTATCAGATCACCATGGAATAAAGTTAGAATTTAACAAGAATTCTACCCCTAGAAAGCCTACAAACTCATGGAAACTGAACAGTCAACTACTGAACCACCCCTGGGTCAAGGAAGAAATAAAGAAAGAAATTAAAGTCTTCCTTGAATTCAACAAAAATAAAGACACAACATACCCCAACCTATGGGACACTATGAAAGCAGTGCTAAGAGGAAAGTTCATAGCAATAAGTGCCCACATAAAGAAAATGGAGAAAGCTCAAATAGAGACTTAACAGCACAGCTGAAAGCTCTAGAAAAAAAGAAGCAGACTCACCCAGGAAGAATAGAAGACTGGAAATAATAAAACTGAGGGCTGAAATCGACAAAATAGAAACACAGAAAACAATATAAAGAATCAATGAAACAATGAGCTGGTTCTTTGAGAAAATCAACAAGATTGACAAACCCCTATCCAAGCTAATCCAAGGGCAGAGATAGAACATGCAAATTAACAAGATCAGAAATGAAAAGGGGGACATAACAACAGACACTGAGGAAATTCAGAGAATCATTAGGTCTTACTACAAAAGCCTTTATGCCACAAAGTTGGAAAATGTAAAAGAAATGAACATTTTTTTTAGATAAGTACCATATACTAAAATTAAATCAAGACCAGGTGAACAATGTAAATAGACCTATACGTCATGAGGAAATAGAAGCTGTCATCAAAAAACCTCCCAACCAAAAAAAGCCCAGGACCAGATGGTTTTAATGCGGAATCCTACCAGAAGTTCCAAGAAGAGCTGATACCTATACTCCTTAATGAGTTTCGCATAATAGAAACAGAAGAGTCATTGCCAAACTCTTTTTATGCTGCTACAGTTACCCTGATACCACACAAAGACTCAACCAAGAGACTGGAGAGATGGCTCAGTGGTTAAGATCATTGTCTGCTATTCCAAAGGCCCTGAGTTCAATTCCCAGCAACCACATGGTGGCTCACAACCATCTGTAATGAGGTCTGGTGCCTTCTTCTGGCCTTCAGGCATACATATAGACAGAATATTGTATACATAATAAATAAATATTTAAAAAGACTCAACCAAGAAAGAGAATTATAGACCAATCTCGCTCATGAACATCGATGCAAAAGTTCTCAATAAAATACTGTCAAACTGAATCCAAAAACACATAAAAAAATTATCCATTATTATCAAGTAAGCTTCATACCAGATGATGTAGGGCTGGTTCAACATAAGAAAATCTATCAATGTAATCCATCATATAAATAAACTGAAAGAAAACACCATAAGATCATTTTATTAGATGCTGAAAAAGCATTTGACAAAATTCAACACCCCTTTATGACAAAGGTCTTGGAGAGATTAGGGATACAAGGATCATATCTAAATATAATAAAAGCAATATATAGCAAGCTGACAGCTAACATCAAATTAAATGGAGAGAAACTCAAAACAATTCCACTAAATCAGGAACAAGACAAGGCTGTCAACTCTCTCCATATCTCTTCAGCATAGTGCTTGAAGTTCTAGCAATAGCAATAAGACAATATACGGAGATCAAGTTGATCAGAATTGGAAAGGAAGAAGTCAAATTTTCGTTATTTGCAGATTATAGGATCTTGTACATCAGTGACCCCAAAAACTCTTCCAAAGAACTCCTACAGCTGATAAATACCTTCAGTGAAGTGGCAGGATACAAGATCAACTCAACAATATTAGTAGTCCTCCTATACACAAAGGATAAAGACACAGAGAGGGAAATAAGAGAAACATCACCTTCCATGATAGCCACAAATAGCATAAAGTATCTTGGGGTAACACTAACCAAGGAAGTGAAAGTTCTATTTGACATGAAGAAAGAAATTGAAGAGGTCACCAGAACATGGAAGGATGTCCCATGCTCTTGGATTGGTAGGATCACCATAGTAAAAATGGCAATTCTACCAAAGGCAATCTATAAATTCAACTCAATCCGCATCAAAATCCCAACAAAATTCTTCACAGACCTTGAGAGAACAATAATCATCTTTATATTGCAAAACAAAAAGCCCAGGATAGCCAAAACAATCCTATACAATAAAGGAACTTTCAGAGGCATTACCATCCCTGACTTCAAACTCTATTACAGAGCTACAGTAATGAAAACAGCTTGGTATTAGCATAAAAACAGAGACGTTGACCAATGGAATCCATTCAAAGACCCAGATATTAACCCACAAACCTAAGAACACCTGATTTTCGACAAAGGAGCTAAAATTATACAATGGAAGAAAGAAAGCATCTTTAACAAATGGTGCTGGCATAACTGGATGTCAACCTGTAGGGGAATGAAAATAGATCCTTATCTATCACCATGCACAAAACTCAAGTCCAAATGGATTAAAGACCTCAATATAAATCCAACCACACTGAACCTGATAGAAGAGAAAGTGGGAAGTAGTCTGCAACACATGGGCACAGGAGACCACTTCCTATGTATAACCCCAGTGCCACAGACAATAAGAGCAACAATGAATAAATAGGACCTCCTGAACTTGAGTAGCTTCTATAAAGCAAAGGACACAGTCATTAAGACAAACAGGCAACCTACTGAATGGGAGAAGATCTTCACCGACCCCACATCAGACAAAGTCTGATCTTCCAAATATGTAAAGAACTCAAGAAACTAGACATTATAATTCTAAATAACCCAATTAAAAAATGGGGTACTGAACTGAACAGAGAATTCTCAACAAAAGAAGTTCAAATGGCCAAAAGATACTTAAGGTCATGTTCAACTTCCGTAGCGATCAGGGAAATGCAAATCAAAATAACTTTGAGATACCATCTTACACCTGTCAGAATGGCTAAAATCAAAAACACCAATGATAGCCTAGGCTGGAGAGGATGTGGAGTAAGGGGAACACTCATCCATTTCTGGTGGGAATGCAAACTTGTGCAACCACTTTGGAAATCAGTGTGGAGGTTTCTCAGGAAATTGGTAATCAACCTACCTCAAGATCCAGCAATACCACTCTTGGAAATATACCCAAGAGATGCCCAATCATACTACAAAAGCATTTGTTCAACTATGTTCATAGCAGCATTATTTGTAATAGCCAGAACCTGGAAACAACCTATATGCCCCTCAACCGATAAAGAAAGCATGGAATATATATACATTAGAGTACTACTCAGTGGTAAAATTAATGACATCTTGAATTTTGCATGCAAATGGATGGAAATAGTACACTATCCTGAGGGAGACAACCCAGACCCAAAAAGATGAATATGGTATATACACACTCATTAGTGGACTCTAGCCATAAACAAAGGACATTGAGCCTATAGTTCAGAAGCCTAGTGAAACCAAATAGCAAGGTGAAACTAAAGAAAAACATATATAGATCCTCTTGGAAATTGGAAGCAGACAAGATTGCCAGGCAAAAGTTGGGAGCATGAGGGTGGGGTTGGGGGAAGGAGAGGGGGGAGAGAGATGGGAAAAGGGAAGGATTGGGGAGAGTTTGGGGGAGTGGGAGGGTTGAGATGGAGGAAGGGTGGATATAGGAGCAGGGAAGAAGATATCTACATTAAAGGTGCTATTTTAGGGTGGGCAAGAGACTTGTCTCTATAGGGGATCCCAGGTGTCCACGGGGATGTCCCCAGATAGGTCCTTGGGCAGTAGAGGAGAGGTTGCCTGAACTGGCCTTGCCCCACTACCTCACTGATGATTATCTCGAATATCAATATAGAATCTTCATCTGGCGACGGATGGGGATAGAGACAGAGATCCACATCAGAGCACTCTACTGAGCTCCCAAGGTCCAGTTGAAGAGCAGAAGGAGGGAGAAGATGAGCAGTGGGGTGAGGACCACGAGGGCCTGGTCCACCCACTGAGACACTGTGCCTGATCTATTGGGAGCTCACCAAATCCAGCTGGACTGGGACTGAACGTGCATGTGATCAAACTGGACTCTCTGAATGTGGCTGCCAATGGGGGCTGACTGAGAAGCCATTGATAATGGCACTGAGACTTGTTTCTACTGCATGTACTGACTTTTTGGGACCTTAGTCTGTTTGGATGAACACCTTCCTAGGCCTGGATGGAGGGGGAGGACCTTGGACTTCCCACAGGGCAGGGTACCCAGCCCTCTCTTTGGGATGGAGTGGGAGTGAGGAGGGTGAGTAGGGGAGTGGGAAGGGAATGGGAGGAGGGGAGTGGAAATTTTTGAATGAAAAAATAAAGACAATATAAAGAACGCCAAGGAAGAACATATATAGATCCTCCTGGAAATTGGAAGCAAACAAGATCTCCGGGCAAAAGTTGGGAACATGGGGGTGGGGTTGGGGGTGGGGTTGGGGGAAGGGAGAGGTGAGAGAGAAGGGAGAAGGGAAGGATTGGGGAGAGCTTGGGGGAGCGGGAGGGTAGAGATGGAGGAAGGGCAGACATAGGAGCAGGGAAGAAGACAACTACATTAAGGGAGCCATTTTGGGGTTTGCAAGATACTTGGCTATAGAGGGTATCCAGGGTGTCCATGGGGATGTCCCCAGTTGGGTCCTTGGGCAGCAGAGGAGAGGGTACCTGAACTGGCCTTACCCCACCATCACACTGATGATTATCTTTATTGTCACCATAGAATCTTCTTCCGTCGATGGATGGAGATAGAGACAGAGATCCACATCAGAGATATGGACTGAGCTCCCAAGGTCCAGTTGAAGAGCAGAAGGAAGGAGAAGATGAGCAGTGGGGTCAGGACCACGAGGGGTTGATCCATCCACTGAGACAGTGTGCGTGATCTAATGGGAGCTCACCGAATCCAGCTGGACGGGGACTGAATGAGCATGTGATCAAACCGGACTCTCTGAATGTGGCTGACAATGGGGGCAGACTGAGAGGCCATCGATGATGGCACTGGGACCTGTTTCTACTGCATATGCTGTTTTTTTGGGACCCTAGTCTCTTAGGATGCACACCTTTCTGGGACTGGATGGAGGGGGGAGGGCCTTGGACTTCTCACAGCGCTGGGTACCCAAACCTCTCTTTGGGATGGAGGGGGAGGGATGTGGGTGAGTGGGGGAGCGGGAAGGGAATTGGAGGAGGGGAGGGAGTGGAAATTTTTGAATGGAAAATAAAAAAAACATTAAAAAAATAAAAATAAAAAATACCTATATCCCCTAGCAAGATTGAAGCAGTCATTAAAAGTCTCCAACCAAAAAGACTCCTGAGCCTGATGTTTTTAGCACAGTAGTCTACCATACTTTCAAACAAAAGTTATTGCCAGAACTCCTCAAATTATTCCACACACACACACAGAAAAACAATTTCAGGATCTGGGGGCTCACTGCTCCCAACACAACCCACTCACATCCAATGGTGGAGCTGCTTTTGAGTTGTCCCTGATCCTGTAAAAGTCATTTGTATGCTGGGGTCGGTTTGGTGGATTCCTTTCCCTGGTCTATTGTTGCTCTATCTAGACTCTACATATGTCTTTGTTTTCTCTTGATAAACCAAACAACAAGGGTGATTACATCTTGTGGAGAGGCAATAAGCAAGAGAGAAACACAACCAAATTTGCTTTTCTGTCTGTGTACAGAGCGTGGTAAATGGACTGAAGAGGGAAGCCCACGGGTACAACGTATTAGTATTAAGAAAGCAGGAGGCAGCACAAACTGTGGTAGATAGATGACAGACATCATTCATCAGTCAGTTTTCTCCACAGCAAACCTGGTAAATAGTATTTAAACATTAAAAGTCTGGTGTATAATTTAAAATCAGATTAGGATTTACTAACAAATGATACTTTTCCATTTTTAATGTGATGGGTTTTTGTCTTTATTTTTTAAATAAATGTGTTAAGTTGGGAGTGTAGGGCCCAGCCCCTTGCATCTAGCCCAGCCCCCAGTCATGAGAGTTATATTGGTCTGGACTCCAAATCCCAGCAGGCCCTGGGGGGTCAGGACTACTCCCAAAGTGTATTTAAATGAACTCCCAAAAGAGGAATACATGGTCTTTTTTCCTTCCTTCTGGTGGTCGCGTTCCCATTAAACCTGGATATTTCTTAATTTGGCTTGTTTTGATTTGGCTTGATTGGGATTTTGTTTCGGCAGAGTGGTGTGGGAGAATTGTCTATTCTTTCAATCATGTTTTGAATAAACACTGATTGGCCTGGCAGTAAGTATAGGTGGGACAACCAGACAGGAAGTAAAGGTGGGACAATGAGAACAGGAATATTCTGGGAAGCAGGAAGCTCCTTTGTCAGTCCTGCCCAGACCACCAAAGAAGCAGGATGTGACCTGCCCTGCTGAAAAAGGTACTGAGCCATGTGGCCAACATAGGTAAGAATAATGGGTTAATATAAGCTACAAGAGCTAATAAGAAGCCTGAGCTAATGGGCCAATCAGTTCTTAATTAATATAGACCTCTGTGTAATTTCTTTGGGGGTTACTGGCTGTGAGAACTGGGCAGGACAGAAACCCTGACAAGCAGCCCCTTGTGTTACACAGAGAGCTTGTGTTAGGAAATATGCCTAACATCTTGGAGGTTCCCACCAAGCTAGGGCAGGCCGTTTCCACGTGGCAGGCTGAGTGTTGAAATCTCCCTAGTCTATACACATATCACACTTAAACCCACTTCTGGGCTACAGTGGCTGTGTCCTGGGGAGTCCCTTTTCTTGTCTATGCTATAGGGTTTTGGGGGTCCATTTGTACTTATTTTTGTCATTTTTCGGATTCCTGTTGAAGCTGCGGTCCACTCCAGGGGTTCGATTCCCAGCAGTGGTCAGACCAAAGGGCCGGCCTTGGCTGAGGTGGAGATTTGTTTGTTTTGGAATGCCAGGCATTCAACTTCCATGGCCCCATTTGGACCTAAGAGCCATTTTGGCAGATGTGCTGGAGTGGACTTAGGTCACATGGCTGGGCATAGACTTTAAAATGGGCACTTACAGTCCAAAACCAGATCCGCTGTTGCCCCTGTAATGCCTCTTACAAAAATCTTTTTGAATTGATCCCATCCTAAATCAATCTGTCTCGAACAGCTAATTTCCCTATGTACTAAGTCTTGAGCTTACCACCCTCTGGGACCTAAAATTTGTCGCCATAAGGACAAATGGACAGAGCTTATATATGTCCATGGTTTTTGGGCTCTGCACTCTCGCTCTCCTCCTTAGTAAACAGTGTCTCACAGCACCATGCTGCCAGAGGGACTGGCCCCTCCGTCACTCCCTCAAGCCCACACTACCCTACCTCCTCCCTTGGTTCAAGGTCAACTTCCACCTTACCCCCCGTCCCCTCCCCCTCCTACCTCAACTCCCTACCCTTGGACCCCCTCTGCTCACTGGGCGAGCCCCTCCCAATCCTCTCCATGTTTTCTTTCCCTTCCAAATCTCTCTCAGATAGAAAAGCGGCTAGGTTCCTTTTCTACTAATTCTTCTGTTTATCCTTATTTCTTACTCAGCACCAGATATTAGGAAAGTGTCAAGAAAGGTTGAGGAAGTCCCCAAACCCCTATACGGAAATTGGTGAAAATGATCTTTAAAGTTTTAATGCCCAAGAACCTGAGTCTTCCCAACAGACAAAGCTACAACAATCTACAGACCCAGGCCTTAGCAGCTGCCCTAAGGTCACAGGAATGGGCACAAGGGAAGCCAACCACAGGGCTCTACCCTGAGAGAGCCCAGCCTAAGTCAACCTCACAGGCAAACTGTTTCAAGTGTGGCCTAAATGATCACGTGGAATGATATTGCACTATACCTCCTCCAAGGTTATGCCCTATCTACCAGCAACCTGGACACTGGAAATCACAATGTCCCCATGCAGGCTTGTCCTCTATGCCAAGCCATGGAGGTTCACCATTGGCAAGTGAAACTGTGCTAGCCTTGCAGAGGATTGACGCTGCCCAGACTTGGTTTATCCTGTAACCCTATCCAAGCCTAAGGTGAAGCTGCAGGTAGCAGGTGAGTCCATTGCTTTTATTCTCACACAGGCCATAAGTTTCCCTCACCAATTTCAGCTATGGAGGTAGACGGGACCTGTTCCTCCCCACTTAAAACTTTGCTACTGCCCTGCATTCTTGAAGGACATTTTTTACTCTCATTCTTTCTTAGTGATACCTGCTTGCCCAGCAACTTTACTGGGTGGAGAAATCCTTAGCTGCTTCCCCAAATCTTTGTTCTGTTCCTTGGAGCCCCTTTTGACCCATCTCCGAGATTCTATTTTACAGGTTCACTCCTCCTGCCAGACGTATGCCAAGGCCAACCCACAAGGGGCTCTCCACATATGTCAGTCTCTACACCAGCTTTGTGGACACCAACTGGGCAAAGATTGGCAGGTTAATTTCACCCATATGCCTACTCATAAAAAACTTTGTTATCTCTTAACACTTGTGGACACTTTTACAGGATGGATAGAAAAGTTTCCAGTCTCCAGGGAAACAGCAGATGTGGTGGCTCAGGGTCATGGAGCTCTTGTCAAAAGCCCTCAACATCTCCTGGACAATGGACTCATCAAACAATAATTAACCAAGCTCTCCATTGAACTCAAGTTATCTTGGCCTTCCCTTCTCCCCATTACCCTGACTCGCCTCAGGGCCACCCCACGTTCCCCTATGGGCCTCATCCCTTTTGAGCTGCTTTGTGGCAGGCTGTTTCTCCTTAACCATCATTTCCCAGTTCAAACTCCTCCACTGGTGGGGTACCTACCCTACCTCTCCCTTTTAAGGTCCCTTCTCTGTTCACACACTGACAGTTGTTTCCCTGCCACCACACCAGTGGACCCTAATGCCCCTAAACCTGCCCCATTCTCCCCAGGGGACAGTGTACTCCTCAAACAGTTAACTTCTAGGGCTCTTGAACCTGGATGGACAGGACCTCACACGGTAATCCTCAATACCCCTTCGGCTGCCAAGTTCTTGGGACACCCATGCTGGTACAATCTCTCCAGGATCAAGTGGGTGCCTACTCAAGACACTTGGTCCTTTTCCACCCTTGGGTTTTCCAGGATGCCACAATGAAGGGCCTATCTGCTCCTTATCCTGGCATACTCATCTTTGGTGATAACAATATTTTTCCTAGACACCTGACTTCTCACCTCCCCCAAGGAATAGATGCCTGCCATCTCCAGGATGACAGTACATGGGATACCTCTCCAGCCATACCTCTCGCTGAAGGTGGACACCTAGCTCTCTTCTACCCTACATCACCCCGTGCCCGCAGAAAGTAGCCAGATTTGAGTGTATGCCCTTTTTTCCAAAGAGAGCCTAAATGTTTGTCATAAGTATCACTTCAATTTTCTGTCACCCCTATATCCAAAGAGTCTGGAATGTTAAGTTGGGAGCATAGGCCCCAGCCCCTCGCATCTATTCCAGCCCCCAGGCCTGAGAGTTATATTAGTCTGGACTCCAAATCCCAGCAGAGTACTTAAATGAACACCCAAAAGAGGAACACGTGGTCTCTTTTCCTTCCTCTTGGTTTTTAGCGTTCGTGGCCCCTTGGGGCCACCCAAGAGCACAGAACTCCCATTAAACCTGGGTATTTCTTAATTTGGCTTGTTTTGATTTGGCTTGATTGGGATTTTGCATCAGCAGAGAGCTTGCGTTAGGAAATATTCCTAAAAAATAAATGAAACCTGTGTTTTATTCTTAAGGTTTTTCTAAGAATTTAGACAAGACAGATTCAGATTTTGGAGGGTAGTTTCCTTTAATTAAAGTCAATTAATTGCAGATGTTAAACACATCTAGAAAATCAGCACTGAGACTAATGTCTGATAAAATAACAATGTTTTAGCCAAGTTAGTACCTAAAACTAACCACTTTGGGTAGTTTCGGACACAGATTTTGCTGATACAATAATGGGGTTTGAAGAATTTAGAATAGTTGAGGAAGAGTCAGATCCTTTACTTGAGCAAACTATATTACAGATATTGATGACAGAGCTAGAGGGCAGTGTACACGACTGGAGGCTAATCATCAAATTACAGTTGTTAGCAATTTTAAGTGCTTATGAATAATTCAAGTAGAGATGCTTAAATTGGGATGAGGAGACTTAAGCTATTATTTAGTAAATCACAAATTGGTTGGGAGATTATCTAAGAAGGGTTTTATGCCGGGCGGTTGTGGCACACACCTTTAACCCCAGCATTTAGGAGGCAGAGGCGGATCTCTGTGAGTTCAAGGCCAGCCTGGTCTACAAGAGCTAGTTCCAGGACAGGATCCAAAGCTACAGAGAAACCCTGTCTTGAAAACAAAAAAAAAAAAAAAAAAAAAAAAAAAAAAAAAAAAAAAAAA
>PVIU01026185.1:0-22447 GCA_004026605.1 Ondatra zibethicus | reverse complement strand
CTGTGCCATTGGGGTTATACACAGGAAGTGGTCTCCTGTGCCCAGGTATTGCAGCCTACTTCCCACTTTCTCTTCTATCAGGTTCAGTGTGGTCAGATTTATATTGAGGTCTTTAATCCATTTGGACTTGATTTTTGTGCATGGTGATAGATAAGGATCTATTTTCATTCTCCTACAGGTTGACATCCAGTTATGCCAGTACCATTTGTTAAAGATGCTTTCTTTCTTCCATTGTATAATTTTAGCTTCTTTGTCAAAAATGAGGTGTGTGTAGGTTTGTGGATTAATATCCAGGTCTTCGATTCAATTCCATTGGTCAACATCTCTCTTTTTAGGCCAATACCAAGCTGTTTTCATTACTGTAGCTGTGTAATAGAGTTTGAAGTCGAGGATGGTAATGCCTCCTGAAGTTCCTTTATTGTAAGGATTGTTTTGGCTATCTTGGGTTTTTTGTTTTTCCATATAAAGTTAATTTTTTTCTCAAGATCTATGAAGAATTTTGTTGGGATTTTGATGGGGATTGCATTGAATCTATAGATTGCCTTTGGTAGAATTGCCATTTTTACTATATTGATCCTACCAATCCAGGAGCATGGGAGATCCTTCCATTTTCTGGTATCCTCTTCAATTTCTTTCTTCAAGGCCTTAAAGTTCTTGTCAAATAGATCTTTCACTTCCTTTCTTAGTGTTACCCCAAGATACTTTATGCTATTTGTGGCTATCGTGAAAGGTGGTATTTCTCTGATTTCCTTCTCTGCTTCTTTATCCTTTGTGTATGAAGGCTACTGATTTTTTTTTTGAGTTGATTTTGTATCCTGCCACATCACTGAAGGTATCTATCAGCTGTAGGAGATTTTTGGTAGAGGTTTTAGGGTCACTGATGTATACTATCATATCATCTGCAAATAATCAAAGTTCGACTTCTTCCTTTCCAATTTGAATCCCCTTGATCTCCTTATGTTGTCTTATTGCTATTGCTAGAACTTCAAGCACTATATTGAAGAGTTATGAGAGAGTGGACAGCCTTGTCTTGTTCCTGATTTTAGAGGAATTGCTTTGAGTTTATCTCCATTTAATTTGATGGTAGCTGTCTGCTTGCTATATATTGCTTTTATTATATTTAGATATGATCCTTGTATCCATAATCTCTTCATGACCTTTATCATAAAGGGGTGTTGAATTTTGTCAAATGCTTTTTCAGCATCTAATGAAATGATCATATGTTTTTTTTTCTTTCAGTTTGTTTATATGATGGATTACATTGACAGATTTTCATATGTTGATCCAGCTCTGCATCTCTGGGATGAAGCCTACTTGATCATAATTGGATGATTTTTTGATGTGTTCTTGGATTCGGTTTGCCAGTATTTTATTGAGAATTTTTGCATCGATGTTCATGAGTGAGATTAGTCTGTAATTCTCTTTCTTGGTTGTGTCTTTGTGAGGTTTTGAACATTCATAAAAAGAGTTTGGCAATGACTCTTCTGTTTCTATTATGTGAAACACATTAAGGAGTATAGGTATTAGCTATTCTTAGAAGTTCTGGTAGAATTCTACATTAAAACCATTTGGTCCTGGGCTTTTTTTGGTTGGGAGGTTTTTGATGACAGCTTCTATTTCCTCGTGACTCATAGGTCTATTTAAATTGTTCACCTGGTCTTGATTTAATTTCGGTATGTGGTATTTATCTAAAAAACTGTCCATTTCTTTTACATTTTCCAATTTTGTTGCTTACAGGCTTTTGTAGTAAGAACTATTGATTTTCTGAATTTCCTCAGTGTCTGTAGTTATGTCCCCCTTTTCATTTCTGATCTTGTTAATTTGAGTGTTCTCTCTCTGCCTTTTGAGTAGTTTGGATAGGAGTTTGTCAATTTTGTTGATTTTCTCAAGGAACTATCTTTTTGTTTCATTGATTCTTTGGATTGTTCTGTGTCTCTGTTTTGTTGATTTCAGTCCTCAGTTTGATTATTTCCAGTCTTCTACTCCTCCTGGGTGAGTCTGCTTCTTTTTTTTTTTTTTTCTAGAGCTTTCAGGTGTGCTGTTAAGTCTCTAATGTGAACTTTCTCTGTTTTCCTTATGTGGACAATAAGTGCTATGATCTTTCCTCTTAGCACTACTTTCATAGTGTCCCATAGGTTTAGGTATGTTGTGTCTTTATTTTCGTTGAATTCATGGAAGACTTTAATTTCTTTCTTTATTTCTCCCTTGACCCAGGAGTGGTTCAGTAGTTGACTGTTTAGTTTCCATGAGTTTGTAGGATTTCTGGGGGTGGAATTGTTGTTAAATTCTAACTTCACTCTATGGTGATCCAATAAGACACAGGTGGTTACTCCAATTTTTTTTGTGTGTGTGTCTATGGATGTTTGCTTTGTTACCGAGTATGTGATCAATTTTAGAGAAGGTTCCATGAGATCCTGAGAAAAAGGTGTATTTTTTCTGTTTGGGTGGAATGTTCTATAGATGTCTGTTAAGTCCATTTGATTCATTACATCTGTTAGTTCTTGTATGTCCTGTTAAGTTTTTGTCTGGTTGACCTGTCTATTGGTGAGAGAGAAGTGTTGAAATCTCCTACTATTAGTGTGTCAGGTTTGATGTGTGCTTTGAGTTCTAGTAATGTTTCTTTTACATATGTGGGTGCTTTTGTATTAGGGGCATAGATATTCAGTATTGAGACTTCATCTTGATGGATTGTTCCTTTAGTGAGTATAAAGTGTCCTTTTCCATCTCTTCTGATTGACTTTAGTTTGAAATCAATTTTGTTCGATATTAGGATAGCCACACCCACTTGTTCTTCTTTCCATTTGATTGGAAAACATTTTCCCAACCCTTTACTCTGAGGTAGTGTCTGTCTTTGAGTTTGAGATGTGTTTCTTGTAAACAGCAGAATGTTGGATCTTGTTTCCGTGTCCATTCTCTTAACCTGTGCCTTTTTATAGGTGAATTGAGTCCATTGATATTAAGTGATAATAATGACCACTGATTGTTAACTCTGGTTATTTTTTTTGGTGGTAGTGTTCGTGTGTTTCCCTTCTTTGAGTTGTGCTGGTGGAGGGTTGTCAGATGTCTGTGTTATTGTGGGTGTTTTTGGCTTCCTTGAGTTGAGGTTTACCCTCTAGTACTTTCTGTAAGGCTCAGTTTGTGGATATGTATTTTTTAAATCTGTTTTTGTCCTGGAATATCTTGTTTTCTCCATCGATGGTGATTGAAAGCTTTGCTGGGTTTAGTAGTCTGGGCTTGCATCCATGGTCTCTTAGTGTTGCAGCACATCTATCCACAACCTTCTGGCTTTCATGGTTTTCATAGAGAAGTCAAGTGTAATTCTGATAGGTTTACCTTTATATGTTACTTGACCTTTTTCCTTTGCAGCTCTTAATATTCTTTCTTTATTCTGTACATTTTGTGTTTTGATTATTATATGGCGAGGGGATTTTTTTTTTGATCTAGTCTATTTGGCATTCTGTAAGCTTCTTGTACCTTCATAGGCATGTCCTTCTTTAGGTTGGGAAAGTTTTCTTCTATAATTTTGTTGAATATATTTTCTGGGCCTTGGAGCTGTAATTCTTCTCCTTCTTCTACCCCTATTATTCTTAGATTTGGTCTTGCCATCGTGTCCCAAATTTCCTGGATGTTTTGTGAAGGCATAAGTCATAAAACAATCCCACACCAGTTTGGAATTTTGATTAATAAAATGGTTATTTATTTAAAGGGAAAAACTTACAGATCACTGTCCCAGACAACAGCCCTCTGCACGATCAGGAACAAAGTCCAACAGCCAAAAGCCAGAAGCAAGAGCAAGAGCACAGGGCTGCCACTGCTTTTTTAAAACTAAAAAGACCACGCCCCAGAGGGCTGGTATCTTAAAGGCTATTGGCGGAAGGAGCAGAAGTAGCTCCCGCAGCAGTTTTGTGTTAAGAATTTGTTGGATTTGCTGTTTTCTTTGATCAATGAATTTATTTCCTCTGTAGTATCTTCAGTGCCTGAGATTCTTCTATCTCTTGTATTCTCTTGGTTATAATTGTCTCTGTAGTTCCTGTTCATTTACCCATATTTTCCATATCCAGCCTTTCTTTGGTTTTTTTTTTTTTTTATTACTCATTAAGTCTTGAACTGTTTCCTTTTCCTATTTTATTGCTTTTTCTTTTTTTTCCTGAGTATCTTTGAGGGATTTATTAATTTCTTCTAACTTTTTGTTTGTGTTCTTTTCCATTTTTTAAGGGAGTTTTTCACATCCTGTTTAAGTGTCCCTATCATTTTTATAATGATATGTTTAAAGTCGATTTCTTCCACTACTTCTGGATTAGGGTGTTCAAGTCTTCCTGTTGGGTGCTTGCTGGATTCTGGTGATATCATGTTGCTTTTCAGATTGTTGGAGGAATTCTTGCGTTGGCGCCTGCCCATCTCTTCCTTCAAATGCGGCCAGGGGAGTCTTGGTTTCTTGGTTTCTTGGTCCAGTCTCTGCTGTGGCTGACTGTGTACTTGGGGGTTTTTCTTGGTCTGCCCTCTCTTAGGTATCCTCAGCATTGGAGCTTGCACTCAGATCCCCTCAGCCCTGAAGCAGGCTGTGTTAGTTGATCCCTCTGGATGGATCCTGGCACAGGAACAGGGCCCCTTGCTGGGCAAAGGTCCCAGCAGAAAAAAGGCTGGGCTTGTTGGAGGGCAGGGTCGCCCCTCTGGATGGATCCTGGCACAGAAACAGGGCCCCTCACTGGGCCAAGGACCCCCACAGACAAAGGGCGGGCTAGGTGGGGGTAGGGTCTCGGGGAACAACGAAGCCTCTGGGGCAGCAGCCCTCACCTCTGGGTCCCCAGACCCTCCGCCCCGAAGCAGGCTGAGTTGGGGGATTCTAGCACCCATCAGACAGAAAGGGGTGCTTGGTGGGAAGATGGAAAGGAGGTTAACAGAAGAAGCCAGTAGCCGGAGAGAAGCCCTGCTGAATGGTCAGAAACTTTCAGGGGAATTGGAGGGGGCCCACACTCCGCTCCCGGGACTGTCCAGCCAGGCGGGAACACACTTACCCCTCCAGATGGATCCTGGCACTGAGTGAGGTGGTTTATATGGGAGAATTTGGAGGGAGGCTAGGAAAAGGGGAATGATGCAATTATATTATAATCTCATTAAAAACAACATAATTTTAAAAAATTTCATAGGACAGATTTGTTTATATAAGCATCTGAGGAGCTAAATTAACTCCAAGGAAAATGAACTACAAGGATCCCATTCCAACATGGATTATAATCAGTCCTTTGCAAGAAAAAGGCAAAGACTGAATCATGAAGAGAACAGAAATGAAGAAACTGATTTTCCTTTTATTTTAATTGAAAATAGTTGTTTTCCATACATTCTAATCATGGTTTCTACTCCCCAACCTCCTCCAAGACTCCCCCCAGTCTTATCATTGGTCTGAATTAATACACTTTTCTGTCTCTTGTTATTAAAAAAACAGTACTCTACATATATGTTATGGCTCTTAGTTTGGTGTTTTTGTGAGACACCTAATATTGGGAGTGTGTACCTCTGGAACTTTTGTTTACTCTTGAGATTATTTTTCCTATATTGGGTTGCCTTGTTCAACTTTGATAGGAAGAATTTTTCACTGTCCTACTGTATCTTGTTTTGTCCTATTTGTCTGTTGTCTGTTGGAAGCCTGTTCTTTGCTGAAGAAGAAACAGAAAGGGGGTAGATTTGGGGGAGGGGAAGTGGCGACAGTTTGGCGAGTAGAATGAGGAGGAACTGTGGTTGGGATGTATTGTTTGAGAGAAGAACCTATTTTCAACAATAAAAAAAGAAAATGTCTTTTTAAAAAGATTTCTAGTATTCTACTGAATAGATATGTAGAGAGTGGACAACTTTGTCTTGTTCCTGATTTTAGTGGAAACGCTTTGAGTTGACTCTGCTTAGGTGGATGTTGGCTGTGAGCTTGCTGTAAACTGCATATATTATTTTGAGGTATGCTCCTGATATGCCTAGCCTAAGACTTTCACCATGAAAAGATGTTGGATTTTGTCAATGGTCTTTTCTACATCTAATGAGATGAAAAGTTTTTTTTTCATTTAGTCTGTTTATACAGTGGGTTATATTTATAAATTTATATTTCTTGAACCATTCAGAAATCTCTGGGTTGATCAATTTTGACGGTCTTTTTGGTGTATTCTTGGATTAAGTTTGCAAGTATTTCACTCAGCGAGTTGTTCAGTTTTGAAGAGTTTGTAAGCTTTCCATTTTAAAAAGGTTTTCATTTTTAAAAAATATCTCTTTATCCATTTTTATTCATCTTTCCATTGTTCCTATTGTTATTGACATCTATTTTTAATATGTGATGTTCAGATATGATGCAGGGTGTTGTTTCAAACTTTTTCTATATATTAAGACTCACAACATAGAAAGTTTGAGAACAGCTTCAGCTACAATTACAAAAAGGTTGCAGTGAGTATAATGAAAAGTTATATTTTAAGACATTATCAGCAGAGGAAAACTACATCTCACTGTATTAACATGAGAGAATATTTTCCAAATAATTTATTTCATAAATTAATACATAACATATATAAATAACATCTAAAATTTTACAAAATTAGACAACTTGATTATAAAAGGACATAAGACTCGCCCATGTATTTCTCAAATAAGATACAAAATATCTAATAATTGCATGAAATGTGCTCAATATTAGTATTTACTAGCAAGACACTAATGAAAAAATTATGAGTTCCTAGATTATAGCCAATATGTTGGCTTTTATCAAAAACGAAGTGAGAAGAATGGAGTTATGGAAATGAATGGTGGCAATGGTTATCTAACATTGTAGGTTATTTAATTCCATTAAACTCTACACTTAAAATCAGTGAGGATGATAAATATTACATTGTATATTTTACTGTGACAAAAAATTTGAGTGATAAAAATGGTAGGAATGCTGAAAGAGTTACCATTTAGGTAACAGAGAATACCAAGTAGTTTTACCACTAGAAATAAGTTAACATCCTTCCTAAAGAGTAGACACTAAAGTTAGTAAAACTCTAAAGTCTAAGAAGAATGAACCAGTGTGAGTTCAGGTACAGAGGTCTGTTTCCTAAGCAGTGAGAACAGGAAAGTTATCAGAACTCTTGAGTAGCAGGTGATGCTGGAATGGTGGTACTTTTGGCAGTGGTATCTAATATGCCTTTAGCTAAGATTTGAGATGTTCTTAACTGTAGCTACCTAGTCATTAACCACATCATAGACCGGAAAAGCAAAGTACTATTGCCTGAGTAAGCAGGAAGCACAAGCAAACAATTTCCAAAAAATTCAAGCTATGACAGAAACAGTTGACTCCCTGGAAAGTCACCCAAGGTTTCTCTACCATGTTAGGGCATCCAACTTTGGCAATACGTCAAAATATCTTACAGAACATTTTCAGAAGTAGGAAAATTTGAAGGACTGTTCCACTCTGTCTTGGCAAGTTTCAGCAGTCACTTTTCTTTGTGTCCTACTTGTCTGGATTGGACACTGTGCTTCCTGTCAGCAGTTAAGGCAAAGGCAGTTTTTTGACCAAAAAGGCCAGTTTTGCCAAGAAGAAAACAAACTCCATATGGAGTATATTCAATGCCCATCATCCTCTTGGGAGTAGATCAGTGCCACCAGGAACATCATGTATCATGTCAACAGAATTCAAAGTTATTAAGCCATTTAATATTCTGTAGGTCTTTGAAGTGTCTGAAGATTAGCTATCTTGGTGGAATATATCTCTGTGCACCTGGAAAACCTAACTAACATAAGTATAAGTTTGACTAACATAGGTGAATATTAATGTGCAATTCGTATTAACCTACATAATTTAAAGACTAAAGCTTCACATTTAAACAGATATGCAGTATGAAAACAATGACCTCAAAATTGTGACAGTATAAAAAAATCTTAACCACATGTAGAAATGTATAAAACAATATGACAAAATAGCCTTAATTTGTGTCAATATATAAAATATCCTAAACCAAAGTAGAAACATATGTACATTATGACAAAAATAATTTTACATTTGTATAAACATACAAAAATAATTTAAACAGAAGTAGAAACATATATACAATATAATAAACTAATTTTTAATTTGTATCAATATGCAAGAAGTTGGGTACCATTTGTAAACAAAGGCTTCTCTGTCTTGCACCATCCCACAGCCACTTCTAAATAATAACTCAGAGACTTAATATTAATTGCAAACTGTTTGGCCTATACCTGTACTACTCCTTCTATCTTATATTCACTGTGCTTAGATTTGATTTAATAAAAGGTAAAATAGTCTTAAGGATTCCTGCATTACCTCTCAGCGCAGCACTTTTTCATTTAGGGTTCTATGAGAATAATGAGGAGAACTAAGTCTGTTTGGGGGTGTTGAATTGTAACAGTGCACTCAGGGTTAAGCTACCCAGCATGTGTAGATACAGAGTACCTCACACAAGATATATATTTAGTTTCTTAGTCTACTGCTTTACTGCCAACATCTTCAAGTTCTTAGAGTTTATAACATGTTAATTTTTTGCATTAAGCTTTAAATACTAAGTATTTATGTCTGACCAACTTACTATTTTCATGCCACTAAACCCAGATTGTAAATAGGTATGTGGAAGCTGTGGGTGTGTTACTGATCATGAAGTTATTCCTTGCAGTCCTGTAGAGTAGATGACAGGGGAAAAACAGGACCTCGGTAATCAGGTAAGCAAAGATACACTCAATTTAGTAAAAAGATACACTCAATTTAGTAAAGCCTGGGAGCAGTATTAATGCTGACTATTATTTAGAGAAAGCTTTGACTGGGGCCCCAGAAGATCTGTGTTACTATTACATGCTGAATGCTTTTGGAGACAGTATTTTTCAGAGCTTTTCTTTGTTTTATCTTATTTTGTTATATCTTAAAATAAAAATTAGGAATCAAAACCAAAACTGTATCCATTGCAACTGGAGATGAAAGCGAGTAAGCATTGTATCAGTTGAGCTTGATTACTCCAGTAATCAAGTGGAAACCACTGGAGAAATAAATATTGTACTCCATACTGTGTGGCATAAGTTATTATTTACAGTGGCCCATTGCTCTTATTTCCGTGGTATGAGGAAGCTTGGCCAGTAGTACAATTGTCAGAGGTACATGACTTGTCATAAAATGAGGAGTCTACATCAGGTTTGGCCGCCTGGTTGCTTAACATTAAATTAAGGTCCTGAGTAAGCATCCTGGGCATATTCAGATTCATCTGTAAGTCATAGAGCAGACATATAACACATAAATATTATTTTAGAAATTAAAATGAAGTACTGGATATAAAAAGATTCTATTAAATGAAACATTACTAATATTAATTCAAAATCTTTTATTTTGAGAAACCTCCAAAGTATTAGAAAACAGACCCCTTTATTCATGTGGCCTATGCTTAGGCTCTAGAGCACTTTTCAGATTTCTTTGTTGATTGATGTGCATTTTGAGTGTGAATAAGAAAAGCAAGAGAATGTTTGCTTCACCAAGGCGGAGCCATCTCATCACAGATCTAGGACTTTTCCTGGTGATCGAAGCTATGCATATTCACAGCATTCAGTAGCTTGCTCTGTCCAGACCAAAAATGAATTATTGCCCAGGTCTCCCACCTTCCACTCTCAAGCTATCCAATATCAAACCAAATCTTGTCTGGGACTGTGACAGAAGGTACAAGGAGGTGTTTAGGGGTGGGAGGAGGCTGGGATGGAAACAGATGGTGTTTTGGCAGAATGATTAAAATATTCGATATCTGTTTTAATGAATTGCCCATCCGGCAGATAAAATACTGCAATACTGAGTGAGACCCAGTCTCCTCAGCCAGGAATTGTGAACTTATTTACAGAATATGTTTGCTCTTGGTGAGACCATGTATTTTATGCTCTACCTCCAAATGCCAAAACTTTTAGAATTATAAAAGGAAAGAGAAAACACCTTGATAAATTCAAAGAAAGATTGATAAGCTCCCACTGACACAGATTCCAAGCACAGAAGTCCATCATAAAGTTCAACTTTCTGTGTGATCATTGGCAAGTCAGCTAACCTCTCTGGGCTGCCTTTTCTCCCTTAGGGAAATAAAGCTGACAATCTGGTCTCCTAGCTATCACATGCTTAAGCAACACAGAGGAACTGAAGTTCAGATCATAATTTACTTTGGAAGAAAAATACTATGGTAACCATTAAAATGTGTTGCAAAATGACCAGCAGGAAATGAAAGTAATCCTATGTGAAACTATTGACCTTCAAGCTCAGAGTGATTTTTTATGCATTTATGAGCTAATACTTCGACCTGCAAATTAGAAACTATTATAAGCCATAATGATTTAATATCCTCCTGTTAGTGGGAGAACAAGAAGGAACTCACTAACATTCCCCTGCCTCTAAAAGGTAATTTGGAGTTGTATATTAATTAACTGTATTGATGCAGAAAAAACAATCAAAATTATGAATCTGGGGTTAATTCTAGACTGCTGACTTGGGGGGAGGGGCAGTGAGGTAATTCTCCCTTGATTTGATGGTTTGTAATGTTTCTATTGCTTTTATAGACATTCTAATTTTAAAATAACCAACTCATCAGTAAACAAAATTTGCTACATCACAGCATGCATTTTATAAGGCTGATTCTTTATAATTCAGCAATAACTTAACATACCGCAAATTTATTGGTGATAAGTTTAATGGTCATCAAAGAAAATGGCAAAATTTCAAACACTATAATGATTATAGTTATCTAATAATTATTGCAATCACCAGGTTTTCTTTTGAAATTCACAGATGAAACTGAAAGAGTAAGTTACTAACTTCATATTTAAAGAAATGTTTTCATGAGTACATATTAGCTTTGTAGGACAGTTGATTCTCTTACAACTTTCCACGCATACCTATAATGTAGCTTGATCTGTTCCCATTCCACTGCCCTCTCTTAGCCTTCTCCTCTTCCAGTTGCCAAAGATTTCCATTTCCATTTCTATTTCCATGTGTATATCTCCCTCAGTTTAATCAGGCAGTTCCTATGAGAAACCATGATTTATTTTTTTCTTCTGAGCCTGGCTTGTTAGTCATTTTAAACACTCCCTCCTAATGGCATAAAACAGAACTATCATCTGACAAATGAAAGAAAATATTTTGAACATGGGACCCTAATTCGTTTATTCATAATAAAAAATGTTACAGTAGGATTTTTAATGGTGATTTACTTATAGAGGTTTAAAAACAGTTTGTACGATCACTTAGATTGAAGTTAATGTTATTTCTCACTCACTTGAGTTTCAATATGTGTTCTTGAGTGAGTGAGAAAAAAGTGGATATGTGGCTAATTGAGTGGCAATTTCAGATAACCTTGTGAAACACCCTGAGTGTTGCATTTTAACTTTGAGAACTTGTGTTCTTTTCGGGTAAGTGAGTTACATGACTTTAAGGGTAATCATTTCCACTTATTTGTTGATTAAAATCTCAAAGGATCTACCAACTATCTGGTAAAATTTGTCTGAAATATTTTTGATGCCATTTTTGCAAGATAATAAAAGAAGTAAATTTTAAGCCACGAATCTTAAATACCTTAAGTTACAATGAATATTTAGGATGCCTTTTGGGCAGATTAATACCAATTTCACAAACTTATTTAGAGCAAAACAAAATTCTAGATAGAGATCTGGAAACCATCTCATTGGGCCATTGTTCTTGTTCTTTAAACAAGTTGTTTATTTAATATAACTGAACTTTATTGCTCCCATTAGAAAAGTGTAGCGTGTATAAACCAATGAACACAATCTTGATGCAAGAAAGGCATTAGAATATAAGACAAAGAGACGTGAGGTCTATTATTGTCAATTTTCTTTTATAGCAGCATATTTTATTTTGAATTGGGTTAGACTGAAGAAATATAAAAAAAATGTGATGACCATTTGGGACTGACAACTTATAAAGTGGGCATTTTCAGGGATAGCTCTTTGGAGGTGAAATTCAAAGTGCTTGTAGGCTTTCTTCTTATTACACTTTTTTATTTTAGGTGACTTTCATCTCTTTCTTCTAAATGTAACTGCTATTGGAAGTTCTGCTAAGCAATAAATCTTTAACTACAAGAAGAGAAGTGAGGTGGCTAAAAGCATTTCAGGGCTTAGACATATGATGGCTGTTGCTAGGTTCAGGTTTTCCTTTGTCAACATCACTTGGCTGGAATTTGGTGTAACTAGTGTCCACATAATTGCAATAAGTTAATTCACTGTGTCTTAAGCGTGTGTATGAAGATTTTTGATAACAAAATATTAATTGCCCTTTTTGTTTAACTTCTAATGTGTATTTATTACATAGAGCACATTACGACTGACTTTTCAGATAAATATTTTATATTAAACTGTAAGAACACTAAGATGAAAATCACACGTTTTACTCTCTGTTTTAATATATACATTGATTTCATGCAACATAGTGGAATGATATTATATGTGGAATGCCAGCTTACTTATCTGGAGACTATAAATGAGTATTATCTTACAATTTGATCAAATTCCACCAGTATTTTGTGATAAACACAAATGCAATGGCTAAATGTGTAACTCACTTACTTACACTGTTTCACTGTCTCCTGATGCTCTGAATTTGAAAAACACATTGTTTCACTCACAAATTTAAATATTAATTAAAACAATGTCTCACTTTGTCATGATGAAAAAAATAAACCTTGCTAAAACAGTGCTCAGTAGATGTACAGCAGCACTATGGAAGTATTTCCCACTACATGTAACTGTCAAGTCATGTGCAATGAGGGAAATGGCTTTCTAGGCCACTGTGTCAAATATGTTTTATAGAATCAGTGACGTTTTACATTCTGAACAGTTTTCACTGCTAAATCATTTTTCAAGTAATAGACCAAAGAGCTTTATGTAACAGATTTAATAATGAGAAGATAATGAGTAATGTGATCATTGTTTTCATGATATTGAATTTTAGAGGCAGTAGAATGTGTGCCTGGTCATGTGTGTATGTGTGTCTATGTGTTTGTGTGTGTAGACATTTCAGGAAGACACAATTTCTGCATTAAATAAACCTGGGTGATTTATGGCTTCCTTGTGTAAACAATAGGGTTGAGGAACAGAACCTCTTCCTCAGGTCATGAGGGATGCTATTTTCTACTTATTTTGAAAGGTATAAATACAAGTTTTGAAAGTGAAGCATGTGGTCACAACCTCTTGCAGACAGACACAGAAACAACATTCTTGCTTGACACTGACAACTGAGTGGAGACCATCTTCATTCTGTCTGTAGGACCTGAAACAACAACCCAAGCAATGTTTGCAGGAAGTACAAAAACACACATTAAGGACTATTGCATTCTGTGGTCATAAAGTTGCTCACTTATCCACCAGACCAAAACTTAATTATCTTTCAAGGCCTGGATCCAAAATTGCATTTCCTCTTTTATCACAGTGGGAGGAATCAATAAATATCTTCCACATGATGAAAAGAATAATAAAAATGAATGTGAATACCATTATTAAGGCACCAATGTGTGCCAACCCTTCTAAATAGAGTTACTCTAATGCTATAGCACCCTTTATAGAAGATCTTATTGTCCTCATCCCGCATTTGAGAAAATAGGAGTTCAGAAAGGTAAAACTATACTCACGTTTGCTTAGCTAATAATTAACCAGTCCAGAATTGAAAATGGGTTTCACTTAAAGATAATGTTGTTCCAACTCTCTGCTGCTGCTTCTTAGCAAGAAAAAAAAAAAAAAAGAAAGGAAAAAAAAACCTGTAATAAACTAATTTAAACAGGCATCATTTGCATTATTGAGCATCTGTGTGGCTCTCTAAATTGACTGGTAGAAACTGTATGGTAAATAATATCTAATCCATACTAATTATAAATGCATAAAAATGTGTTTTAAGTACTGGTTAACTGATGAGTAGTGTTGAGCTAAATTTATGGTAAGTGATAAAGGTTAAAACATTTGGCAGGGAATCCCATCTCTGTAAATGCCCAATATTAAAACTGTGGCATTTGAAATCTTGAAAGGATGTTGGAAATATTTGATCTAGTATTTGATAATGAGACTTTTTACATTTTGGACAGGAATGGCCTGAAAATGGCTCAATATTTATCATCCTTGCTTTCCTCCTGCTCAAGGCAAGTCTTGAGCTGTCAGAAATGCTACTGAACATTAAAAAAGCTTCTAGGAATTTGAAATCTCTCCCTTTGGGCTACAGCAACTGCAGCTGAGGACTGATGGTTATCCAAATCTGTAGTTGTGTTAGTGTATGCCGGTAGCCACTTGTATAGATCATGTGAGGGGGAACTACTGAGCATTGCACAGTGGGTTCAGAGCCAAGTTTCTATTTTACTGACGGGAACAGCGAGGATGTGCAGTGTTGTGAAGCTTTGACCCTGCACTACAGATTCAAATTTCCACTCCCTTGCTTCCTCATCCAAGCATGGCATGCACATATTATACATCCAGATTGGTTTACATCATGTAATCTGGAGTCGGGCAGTGGTGTTTGAATAATCTAACTGCCACCGACCAGCTGTGTTGTCTCGGTTGCTGTCTCTATGCACATTCCTCCGCAAGGTAAGTGCAATATTCATGGCATTTTATCAGATTTTGAGAACTAACTTAGTCAATTATGGGAAAAAACTAAAGGAAAATCTAGCATGATGTTAACGTGCCGTCTATGTGGCTCTTTTAAGTCTGTTATGTTTTCCAGACCCGTGTTGGAAGACAATGAACAGAGAAGAAGCAGAAGAAATTCTCCTTGGGACCGGAGCTCACTTTGTCATTGGAAAAGCATGGAACATATTTTCCCGTTGAAAGCGTGCCAGTGGCCTCCAGTGGGAGCAGGGAGTTTTGAGGCACATGTGCTGGTATGACAGAGACTAAAAGCAATTCTGGAGCTCAGAGAAGCTTTTTTGTGCTATTTTAATTCGTGTATAGAAAGAGTTTTAGTTGTTTTCATTCACATTACTTTCATCAGTCCTCTTTTTTTCTGAAGGTTTCCTTCCCAATAAGTACTGCCCTTTTTGTAGGTGACCCACTCAGTTGAATTAGTGTGTGAGTTAGGCTGGTTACTTATTAGACTATGGGGTGTTTATCATTGACTATACTACTAAAGAAATTTGCAAACTTTCTCTCAGCTGCCCTTAACTGTCAATAATTTCACAGGGAATTGTGGGTTCTTATGAGCCTTCCCCTTTCCACGATGAAATCCTGATGGGCCCATTCTTGTACATATCAGGTGTGAGTATCAAAAATCCAACTGGTATTTGTATTTGCAGTGTGTTCCAAAATACAGCTGGTCTCTGAGTCTTGGAGGAGGTGATAAGCTGGCCCATTTAGCCTGATCATTCTGTCATCTTCTGTTCTCTGCACTTATGAGTCTCTGCATTGAGCACCTGCCACAAAAAGAAGTTTCACTAAGATTTCTTGAAACAACATTAATGAATGAATAGAAACATGAGTGTTTAGAAGGGAGTTTCACATATTTATTAAGCAAAATGACAGTAGTGGTCTATCCTCTATTACCTACCATCTTCCCAGTCACAAAGCATTACCAGGTTTATAGTACAAAGAATGAATGCCCTGCTGTAGAGTGGGCCTAGAATCTAAACAGAAAACTGATGGTTAATCCCATCAAAGTGAAGCCATTATTGAACTAGTGAGTATATCTTGCAAGTGCAGTCATTATTGTAGCTTGACACATTCATAACTGGGAAAAAATGTTGATGACTTTTCTCCCTCAGAAGTTTGTGCAGCACCATCTAGAATTTTTAAAGCTGGCCTACAAAGAGGAAGTTTCTATCTACCTCAATTCCAGCTTGATTAGAGAAGGCTCTCTAAAAATCTGAAAAAGCTAGGACTTTACTTGCTTACAGAATATGGGCAACAACTATACTGTGAAAAAGGGTGAATGTGAGTAAGTTAAAAGAGCAACAGTGCTTAAAATCAGTGTTGCTAAATGTGTGTGCACATGTGTGTGGTCTCTCTCTCTCTCTCTCTCTCTCTCTCTCTCTCTCTCTCTCTGTGTGTGTGTGTGTGTGTGTGTGTGTGTTTGTGAAAGAAGGCATATGCTCCTTAGAAAGAAGCTTAGAGATGGAATATCAAGTAGTTCAGAGCAATAACAAAAATCCAAATGTTCTCTACAGAACACTAACAAATGTTAAAATTAATATACAGCAAGTTTTAGGTTGACTCCAATATTCTTAGAGGAAGCATCCTATCCATTTATGTCCTTTAACCATAATCTCTGGAACAGTAAATAAAGAATAAAACTATCCCCAAATATTGAAGATGAAGGATTTGTTTCAGGAATGTGTGTGGTTGTTGTGTAAGAGTGTTTAAAGTTTAGTTTACTTACAGGAAGAAGAAACCCTCAAAGACCAATGTCAGCCTTATGTGTGATTGAGAATGTGAAAGGTGAGACCCATGTGAGAAGCAAAGAAAGGTGAGCACATTAACCAGGAAAAAGAAAGTTTGGGAAAAGAGGCAGTGAGAGGGCTTCCAAGGAATGAAACTCTTTAGAATATATTCCCTTTCACAGAACATAGTTGCACAATCTCTAGCAATATAGATTGAACAGATGTGGAGAGGATTATGTCTTTATTTTAAATTCATAACATTGAAGAAACTATCTAATAGGGATAATAACTCACTCTAACAGCAGATCAGAGATGACTAATGCTCTGGTAGCAAACGGGGAGAAAAATTTGAACCCATGGGCTCAGCAGCAATGTTTCAATCCTGGTCCTATCTTTAGCATTCCTTCAGGTAGATGGTGGATTATTTGTCTTCTCTGTAGGTCGATAGATCTGGGGTTATGAGAGTATTTGAATATGTGTGATATTTTAAATTTATATTTCATATTAGGTCACATAAACTGTTTTAACTGTTTTAAATGCCATTCAAACCTTACCTAAGATTATTTAGATGTTAGTAAGCTGGGGTTGAACACAGACTCATTGACAACATTCCCAGGTGTTCCATGAGAGCTGCAGGTTCGAGTATCCCCTTCTTCACTTTCTTTATAAATCTGGTGAGAAAGAAAGCCTGAATGATACTTATTTTAACTCCCACTTCCTAAACTTTGTTGTTTTGTTCCTATCACCTCCTTCGTAGGCTGCTTTCTCTTGAGATACATGACTTGATAGGATTTGATCAGTGGATGTAAATTTGCCAATAAAACAGACAAATCAAAAAACACAGAAGAAGGACATCATCTGTGTTTATATTCACCAATCCTACATTCATATCTTACCCACTCACCTTTAGGTAAGGATCTGCAAATCATTACCAATGGGAGGAGTTAGGTTAAAGGCTTAATATGAAAACAAAATATGATACGTGAGGTCTCCGGAAATGAATTTCACACCAATGATAGAAGCATTATGGCTACCTCCCTAATGATCCAGTTGCAGTGATTCTCCCATTGTTTCATTCACCAGCGTTTTGCCCCATTCAAGGCAGCAATCAAGTATTTGTCAATGCAGCCGGGTCTCAGAGCACAGTGTAAAAATGTATTGCTGCTCCTTTGGCTGAACAGTGGAGGGAGACAGACATCTGAATTTGCCCTAATGAAATTTGACCACCACATGCAGGCTTCTATTTTCTGTAAAATATTGCTTTTATGAAAAATATCTGTAAATGACCCTTGCTTTACTAGTACATAGAAGATTAGATTAAAAGTGCTACAGGGAGATGTGGATGAGTGAATTCAGAGTAACAAACTTGGGAAAAAAAGAAGGAAAAGTGGGAGATTTGAGGGCCAGCAGGCTGTGGGCCCAAGGCTGTTTTTAGACATCCATCAACAAACACTGTGTGAGTGAAAGTGTGTGTGTGTTTGCGTGCGCACTCGCTGTGGAAGTAGAAGGCTGCGATAGAGAAATGACCTGATATTAGCAAGGCTGTTGGCTCTTGGTATCTATCAACCTCAAGTCTTTCTCATCAAATGGTGCATTTTTTGCATATAAGCAATGCACTTTCTCTGGGTTTAAGTCATTTCTAGACTATTTGTCATAAGCAATGCAGTGTTAATGCTCTTTAAATCATTGCTATAATTCAGTAATTAACTAATAACAATGGAAAAGTCTGCACATGTCCAGTATCTGTGCCATTATTTTTCTGAATTTGTCTAAAATTTTCAGATATGAACATTAAAGATGTGACTGGCCAACTATATATTTCAATTTCTGACCTCTTGTTTTTACATAAGATTGCTGTCTTTTTAAGCAATTGTTGCTGTTGTCCTTTTTCTTTATCCTTTCCTAGCTTTTCTTAAGTGAATTTCTTATAACATACATATTAAACACAGAACTGTGAGTATCAAGAAGACAGAGCTATAACAGTTCACTTCACTAGTTCACTCTTTGTCAAGCACTTACCCTGGTGCCTGACCCAATGTAAGGAGTCACCACATATTTTCTTCTGTTTAATCCATACAAGATATCGTCACTGGTGATATCTTCTTAAGAGTATTTTTCTGTCCCGTTCTCATGGATGAACAAAGCATATTGCCTTTGTGGGTGTCAGAACTCCACTGAGTAGTGCATGGTGCTCATTGTTCTGATTATGCATTTTGTTCTCAGTACTTGTTTCAGGCTGATCTCTCCCCAGCATGCTTTTTATCCTCTGTCACCTGGCAAAAGTTTTACTTAAGGATATCACCCTTTCCCCCTCTTTTTCTTTTGCAAGGAAAATCTGGCTCCTAGAATTATTTCCACCAGGCTGTGAGAAATCTCACAGTCTCTAAATAACCGGCAAAGTAACTGCTGATGCAGCAGCTGTTGTGACGCGCCCAGGTCATCCAGGTGATTCTGCACGCCACGGGCAGTGACAGTATTTAACTCCACAAACAGTATGAAATGGTGAATATGCACCATTTAATTGTGTGTTCCTTCAACAATCATCCATTTATATTTTAATTCTTAAGTTTACTTTCCTGTTGCTAACATCACTACATTTTCAAAACATTAACTATATGATGGCCACTAATAAAAATGTTCTTGGAGTAATTAATGGATGCCCTGCAGGACACCAGACAGTGCAAATTTTATTTCTGCATTAATTTGTTTAGTTTTAATTTGGATTGATGTTTTTAAGGAGAGAATTGTGACTGAAAGTTGGCATGGTCATTCAGGAGAATAAATGTATTTGATTAACAAAATCAGCATCTCCCATTTTTCCTCACATCCACACTTCGGAAGAATGTCAGCAGCCTTTAAAAGGCTGTACCCACAAACTTCAATCCCAGAGAACCTAGACAACAATGAGGACCCTGAGAGAGACATATACGGATCTAATCTACATGGGAAATAGAAAAAGACAAGATCTCCTGAGTAAATTGGGAGCATGGGGACCTTGGGAGAGATTTGAAGGAGAGGGGAGAGGCAGGGAGGGGAGCAGAGAAAAATGTAGAGCTCAATAAAAATCAATTTAAAAAAAAACAACAAAAAAGGCATTACCCAAAATCCCATTATCGAGAAAGTGATAAAGTAAAGCTTTGTAGATTCGCAGAGTTGAAAAGCAGTGCAACCAAGACCATAGTGGCAAGAACACTTGGGAAAAGAAAGAGAATGGGCCTTTAAAATGACTTAGAAGATAAAGGAGCCTAACTTTAGTTCCCAGCATCCACATAAAAATGTAGTGAGTGAGTTTAGTATGAAGAAATTAACTTTAAAGATCAAATATACATGGAAATTTATTAAATGAATGCACAAGTGGATATTATATACCCACTATTTAATACTGTTTATTACTTTAAGCATAGTGGAAGGAGCATACTCACTCCCTCAAGTGTCCTCTGATTGCCACATGCAAGCCATGGCACAAACTAAACAACTAAATAAACACAATATAACTCGGGTATCATTTGCTGTTGCTGAGTTGGCTAGTTTATAAGGCCACGGATTTACATAGAAATGAAAGAAACAAAATCAAATGTAAATGGGCCTACGAGGATATCGAGACTCAGCATTAAGCAGAATAGCAAAGGTGCTAGACCCAAGAACCTGTCCAGGGGCCTGGATGAGCACCCGGTTGACAGTCCGTGTAGAGCAGGTGGCAACGCGTAACAGTGGCAGCTGACTTCTGAGGAGGAGGATGGACTCGTTTTGAATTTCATGAGATCCTCATGACTCTTAAAACTCAAAAAGAAAGACAAACTCAAAATGGGATTTATGAAGTGAGGCCCAAAAGTTTTTATTATATATGGGTGTGTGTGTGTATTTGACACAGAAAGCTTACGAAAATTTGTGCCTGATTTTAATGAGACTAGGATTTTGTCATGTTTTTAGAAGTTTTAAATTATGCTGTTTAGAAGTTACTGCTGTGTTCTCAGTCAGTCTTCAGCACTCTTGGCACATCACTGTCCTCTAATTGTAGTGAATCAAATCCTCCTGAATGATCTACTTTTGACCTTGATTTGCATAACCCGAATCTCTCTTAATCCTTAGTCTCCCTTTCTTGTCTGTCTCAATTTGCATTATGGTTCTAACACTGGCATACAACTATGAAATTGCCTGTGGCCATCTGATTTGGTTCTGCTGTGCAAGTACAGTGGGGATGACCTACATTATGTCCAGGCAGCAGATTTTAGAGCCCTGCATCGGCTGGAAATCCCAGGGGGAAGCTTCTCCATTGAACCACATGGCAGAGACAGAATCACATGAATCTGAGCCCTTAGCTGACTTGAGGAACATTTGAAACAGGAAGAAAACACCTTTTTTTCTGAATCCACAAAAACTGGACTAAATCAAAGAAATGAGTTTTAAAAACTTCAAATTTTTAAAGTTATTTGTATCAATTTATGAACCATGGAGTTTTATGTGGACTTACAGTTCGTGTTACCCGTTCAGGAACTTTGAGATATTAAGTTTGAAGAAAAGAAGAGGTTGATAGGATATAATATAAGAGGCAGACAGTATATCTCAGATATGGTATATAAAAGAAGGCATATATAATTGGTTAAACTACACTTCTCATGGAACAATAATAGTTAATGCATTTGAGCACAATGTAGGGTGCTATGTTCTCCAGCAACTGATCAGACTGAACCCAGGAAATGAGCCACCTCCCATCAGAGAAGACAAGCCAGTGCTGGGGATAGTACATTGGGAGGCAAAATGGAAAACCTTACAATGTAACTCACTGGCTAAAATTTGAAGGATTTCTTCCTTTATGGATACTTCTTAGTCAAATATAGAGCTAAAATGGTTCCGCAAATTATCATATTTATAAATGTAAAGCATATGAAGTTTTTGGCTATTTTGCAATTTTAGTAATACTTGGAACGAGAATTTCATCTAAAGTCTTCAAATTCTTTGCCGCATCAATCATTTGTCTTAGTCACTTTGTGTTCACAAATGTTTTCTATACATAGTGATTGATTAGTGAAGAGAGGTTAAGTGTCGCTTTTCTGTAGACCTCTCAAGAGAAGTCCATGAGGCTTTACTAGAAGGAAGTTTGCAATTCACAGCAGAAAGCTGCTAAGCTTGTAGACTTGCCATTCTTTCAGGATAGCCATGAGTTGAACTTTGACTAAAAGTTGCTCTTTAGTTCATTTCATCACAGTCTATAAGGCTCTACAGGGTACCCTCTCCATGTGGCATGTTTTGCTGAAGGATGGATGGTGTTTCACTAACATCAATTTTTATAGAGATAATTGTTAGAATATATTCTAATTTTATGATTCATAGTAGAAACAATAACACATAAATGTGATATAAAATCATCTTCCATTTTAGTAGATGATTTCTTTGTTTGAGAACAAGGTACTAGTCAGGGGAGGAGTACTTTACATAAAAATTTTTGTCCAGTTCCATCTCATCTGCCAAAATTTCCCTCCTAATTCTAAATTAACTTCTCAACTACCAAGAAGAAAGAATGCCAAAATAATTCTCTAAAATTTATTAAGGAATTGAATATTTCGTACAATGTTAGTGTCAATATGATCCTGTTAATTATTTTTCTGAGTAATGGTGTACATAGGGCTTTGTTCTATAAATGAAGAAATCAACACTCAGAGAGATTAAGGAAGCCTTCAAACTTCAACATCTAAGAAATGTGAATCTGACTGAGCACTGTATTTTAAATCATGAACATACCAAGATCTCTTCTGTTTCCATGGCTCTGTTGTCTGTGATCACCATCAGACTTTACATCTCTGTGAGATATCTTCCTCTCCTTCACTGCTTCTCTGGTTGTAAAGGTTTCTGTCAAACCTATGCCCCATCAACATGGTTTCAGAATTGGCACAGGTGTATCATCATGTAAAACAGAGGAGCTGAAACTGAAGGCTCTGCACTGCCCAACTTCTCTCTATTTCCACACAACTATCACTGCTCACCTCAGTGCATTCTCTGCTTTGATCAGATAAAGTGTTGGATCCCTTCCACCTGGAGGAGAAATTCCATGAGTGCAGGATTCCTCCTATTTACATTTCCCCCACTGAATTCCCTAG